>JXSR01S005559.1:164666-176749 GCA_000969725.1 Ophiothrix spiculata | reverse complement strand
TGGTTTTTAAATTCTGATAAATATGTCCCTACAATACAACGCTCTGCATCTTAGATCTCGTGATACCTTGCTGTTCATTCTCATTTGTCTAACTCAATATTTTCCCACAGGATACAGGACTCAAATTAGCCGTATGTAATTCTGGAACACGCAGCTGGTGTGTTAATGGATCTACGTGCAGAAACCGAAATTGTTTTACTTAGGCAACTTAAGTGTATTTTGCTTGGAGCCTTTGTGAAACAATTGATACACTCAAGTATAAAAGGGGGTCCTCTGGTGATTTTATATACCGCATGGGAACATACAAAATTGAAGGAAATCCAGGCCGGGGCGGTCGCGATTCAGTAGAAGCGACTAAATTTAGGGACTAGGGATTTCTAAAACGCAAATTTAGGATATATTTTACGTGTCTTTCTATTGGCGCATTGATATTGAGAATGTTACAAAAATCATATTTTACCTTTATTCAAATAATAACACAAGTGCTCCTGTAGTGATACAGTTTAATGTATCATTCTAAAACCGCTAAGGTTCACACGTGAACCCTATTAGTATCAAAGTAATTTTAAGTTTATTCGATGCACTATTTTAACATAATGAAAATTACACGAGCGACACCGCGGAGGTATCTCGATCCATTATGGACGGTAGAGAGGCATGGCCATCGTCGTCTGAGGAAATCATTTTAGCGGTGCTGCGAGCGTAGTCAACGACATTATTAGTTTGTGTTTGAAATTTATGTTGATTTTTCTCTTTTGCTTGCTTTTATATATTTTGTACAATACTGTATGTTGCTTAATCTGTCCGTTCTTGTGGGTTCGGTTAATCATTTGAACTGGAAGTCTTGAGAAGAATGGACAAGTACGTCAGTTACTTAGTTGGCCCTTGTGTGTTTTAACTGTCTTAAGTATTTTTTTAAACAACATTACAAAAAAAAAAAAAACATTGTCATGCGCTGAAGCACAATTAGGCCACAACTTTGTGTGGCCGGCCGCAACTTGGCCACAGCCTTGATTTTCCGAGATGGCGATCGTAGGCTTGATTATGCACCTCTAAATAATATCAAATTATGTAATGAATATCATACAATAGTCTTTTGGTGATCAATCAAGCCTAGGTCGCCATTTTGGCAAAAATAAGGCTGTGGCTAGGTTGCGACCGGCCGCACAATGGTGTGGCCTTATTGTCCTCCAACGCCCAACCAAATCAACTCCATGACAAAGCACGGTGCACTTTATAAAACAGGATGTTACTTTACGTGATTGTGATTCAGGTTCCTTTAAGTCTCTTATAAAACAATCCTTTAAACATCACTATTATAACTAATAAGATGACATTTCAGGGGATTTGTACATTGTATTATCCTCGGGCAATATCCTTCAAATTATACTGAACAATTCCCGGCTGGACATGCTTGAAAAGGAAGGAGACATATAAAATGCTTGGGGATGTTTTTAATTTGCTTTGTGTTTTGCATTGCCTGAGTAAAAATGTTTGAAATAAAAAGAGGGAAAAAAAGGGGTTTGGAGACATGTGTTTGCGATCATATGCACCAAATATGCATACAAAAAGACTTACACTTAGCATTTCTGCAACAGTTCTATTTCTTATCCGTTCACCTTCGTGTAAAATTTTCAGATTTTCTTTGATGTATCATGTTTAATATCAGTCAATGGTGAATTGAAATCATGTAAAATCGTACCCAAAATCAGAAGGACAAAGTCAGTGAGTTTATAATTCCTTCGAGGATTCAAATATTTACAGCCTTCTCTAACACAGAAAGATACAGTTCTTGGTTTTTAGATTTTGATAAATATGTCCCTACAATACAACGCTGTACATCTTTTAATGGACCGCGTGCTATTTCACTGTTCATCCTAATTTGTCCGATTCAATATTTTCCCACATGATACAGGACACAAATTAGCCGTATGTAATTCTGGAACACGCAGCTGGTGTGTTAATGGATCTACGTGCAGAAACCGAAATTGTTTTACTTAAGCAACTTAAGTGCATTTTGCTTGGAGCCGTCGTGAAACAATCGATACACTTAAGCATTGAAAGAGAATTTCTCTGGGTTTTGTGTGTGTCGCATATGTCCATACTACATTAAAGAAACCATTGTAATGGTAATGCGTGTGTTGTGAACGTTAAGGTTTTGTTTTCGGAATTCATTTCATTTCATTCTATATTTTCATCAACATTGCATATCTTACAAAATCAATACACATACAAGAGATAGTAATATAAACAATCTGATGCGATAAATGTATCATAAAGCCAAAGGCTTGAGGGCAAGACATCACCTTTAAAACAAACACAAAATTAATATAGAGATTTATAATAAATTACACGAAACACAGTTACAACAAGGATCCCATTAAGTTAAACCAGAAAGACACAGTTCAGTCACTTTATAATTCCGTTGATGCATCATTCTAATCGTTCTCCTTTGGTCGTTTTTATTTTCTCCGTAATGGTGTTTAATCTGACCGTTATTGTTTCCCCTGCCAGTTATGCCCATACAAAGATTGGGTTTTGTGTTCCTTTAAGTTTCTTACGTTTTTCTTTAAGCATAATCATTAACAGCATTATAAGGGATTGCACCATCCGTAATCTTAAGGCAATGTAATTCAAGTTGCACAAAACAATTTCCGAACTAGTGGAAAGAAAGGAAACAAAGTAATATACTTAAGGACGTTTTTGATTTGCATTGTATATTATACTGTCTCAATAGAAATTACTGGTACTTGATGTTAGGAATAATGCAGATACCAGGAGGAGAGAAAATGCTGTTTGGTAACAAATGTTATGATATTGGGGAAATGGAAGTAGATTCCTGTTTATTCTTGATACAAAATATGAAAATACAATTCATGTTTTAAAGATTGTAAATTATTTGCGTTTTCATTTTTAATTTCATCACTTATTGCTCTTTGGGTTTCAGTATGTTGCACTTCTTTCAATGAAAGCGAAACGCGCTAAAAGTAGATTGACTGCTACATTTTATTTTGGGTATGAATATTTTAAAGATAATAATAATAATAATAAAGAGTTTGCTTGTTTAGGAGTGTTTTTTTTTTCAAGCATACATACGACAAAATAATTACACATTAACATATTCCATCAGAAGAGGCAATCATACTGACCAATCTAATAGTATTTTCAATAAAACCTATCGCAAAACTGGACACATGTGTTGCTATTTTTGCAAAGACAGGAAATGAGAAAAATAAACATACAAAACGTAATATCAAATTCGGTCGGAACTTCTTATAGCAATACTCTGCTGCATTATAAGGAGTACCTCTAATATCTTACCTAAATGCGCCAAGTTATATGATCCATTGATTGCTAAAGCTTGGCTAAAACATGGCAGAGCAAGCCATTGAAATTGGAAATTGGATCATATTTATAGAGAATCTCTCTGTGGCCAATTCCAGCTCTCACTTTCATTTATTTCAAAGGACTGTCCAATATTGTATTTTCTATTTCCACATGTGTTTTTAAAACATCGATCTATTGGTGAATGGGCAGTTCTTTCTTCTATATTTATTTAAGCCAAACGCCTGCAGAGTACCTAGCGGGGAAAATATGTTCTTATTTCTTTAAAGCAAGCAGTGTTACCAAATATACACAAATCTTTTTATATAATAAATACTTGATGTTATGCTTAATATGATCATGCAGTTATGACTTACAGAAATTTTACTTGTACCAATAAATATACAGTACGTGTTTATCTTTGAAACAGTGTTGGTGTTCAGTTGATTGCAGACGAATCGTCTCACCAAATATTTGCCTACTCATAGCATCCGTGTTGTAAATGACTTCATTTGTTTTGTTTTTTACTGACTGTACATACATTTACGCACATCTTCACCCTGTCAGGAATCGTATAGCGCTATTCAAAGATGTAACTCTTAAGATTATGCATATATTTAGTTAATTCCCCTGAAATTGTATGATGTTTTTGTTTTAAAAAAAGGTAGAGAAATTCAAATAACTCAAAAAAATCCTCTGAACTGTGAAATGTCTAAGCATTGCATAATACTTTGTAAATATCCATCTGTTTTGCTGCATTAAAGAGTTTCCTGAATAATTGAGAATGAATTGAAGCTTAACCCTGACAACACTGGATTTTTGTCATTTCATCCTATCAATATTAGCGTAAGCTACAAGATCCTAGACTGCATGTTGACGATTTTGCTCTCAAAATCAATCTACAACCTTGCATTGTTCATAAATTACAACAAAGTTTTTTTTGTATGTGTGATTTTGTTACTAGCTTGGGCACATCGCACCGTATACGGTCTTAAATTGACTGAACACGATATATAACTCAAAAACGCAACGTCGCAGCCACAAGTTTTAAATCGACATTAAAATTCATCTCCAAGCATGTAGAAAGCATTGGCATAAAATTTTGACTGCTGTTTATACATTGAACAATGCTTATGAAGATAATTAGAGAAGACCAATTGAATCCAACAAAATTGCTGCAAGTATCTATTTTTTATCACACTCAGTACTGTAGCAAATCATGATGATACCCGGATGTTCAGTTATACCTGATTACCCGGATACCCGGAGAAAAAAACAATATTTGATTTCTTTCTCAGGGTGTTTTTTTTTTATTATTTATTTGGAAACATGATATATGGAAACCATATTAAAAAAAAAAAAAAAAAAGTGTTTCAGAATTAAAAAAAAATATATATGCAATATATCGAACTGTTTATCCTTTAATGCATCACGTTCTTTTTCGATGTTCAGGTTTCTTTGTCCAAATCAATATCTTACCGCAGGATACAGACTACACATAAGCTGAATGTCATTCTGGAACACGCAGCCACTGTGTTAATGGAACTGCGTGTTCAGGTTTAAAATCCCATTTTAATAATAACAATAATACTAATCCAATTTATAAAGCGCATAAGCAAAGGCATCTATGCGCTTTACAACACAAATTACACGTAGATATTACATTCAGCAGCAGTGATTCAAGGCATTATTTTTCGAAACATTTTCCATAGATACAAATATAAAAAGTTAAAACGAGTTTACAACGAATGGTTAAAAATATTTATATTAATAACAGCTAAAGAACTAGACATAACCGGGCTAAATAAACAAACAAAAAATGTTTTCCGACTTAACGAGCAGACAAAACTAATTCTTTAACAACGGGAAGATAAAAAACACATGATTCAGCTAACGGAATCAGGAGGATATACTTTTACGAGGTGAACAAAATATCTGAGTGAGGACTGCTATTCCTGTCGAAAATAGAAAAACAAGAAAAGAAGCAGTGAAGGGAAAGGAAGGGGAAATTTGGAGAAATAACCAAAAGCCTAAAGCAAAAAAGAGTCCACTGAGTGACGCAAATCCACACCCATTAAACTGCAGAGCCTGCCTACCCTGGACAAAATCGAGTACAAAAATAGTACAACATTCCTAAGGTGCACATTTGGACCATCAATTTGAGTACTTTTATAGTACCCAAATTTGTACTATATATGTACTAAAACTTTAATATAATTGTGTTCCAAATGTGCACCTCAGGAATGTTGTACTATTTTTGTACTCGATTTTGTCCAGGGTAGGTGGGACATCCATGACGTACTAACGTCTCAATTCTTTGGCTCCGTCTCCCAGACCCTACAGTGGAATGCAAACCGTGCCAAGTTGGATCAGTTTTGAAGCAAAGAAAGCAAGCTAAGTGAGGGAAACAACCGGAAAGACAGTCTGGTGACTTTTTGTGTTCGGATAATGTAGGTGACCGCAGGTGATGCACCGACAGCCTACCCTAATGGTGGTAACCATTGGCGTTTACAAACATAAATTCACAATGCTAATTGCAGCATAAGTATGAGATGTAGACATCCACAGGTGGTTACCCGCAGCCTCCCCCTTAGGTGGAAACCCAAGGAGGTTACAAATCCCTTATGATATAAACAATTCACTGCAGAAACAATCTAAGCCAAGTTGTACACAGCTTTAAAAGATGTGTCTTTAAACGGGACTTAAATTGAGTAACATTGGGTGACATGCGGAGCGAAAGTGGTGGTGAATTCCATAGCTTAGGTGCTATCACCGAGAAACCTCTACCATACGTGGCAGTTCTCCCACGAGGCTCGTTGAGTGTATTAATCGATGAATGTCTTACATGGAAGAATCACATTGATTGTGTATCAAAAACAATTTCGAGAAATATTGGTGTCATGAACAAACTCAAACATTTTATACCTAAACGTATTCTACATACTCTTTACTGTACTCTTGTTTTGCCTTATTTAAACTACAACATTCTCATTTGGGGAAGTGCGTGTAAAACATATTTCGATAAGCTTGTTAAGTTACAGAAATGGGCAATGAGAACAATTTCTTGTAGTCATTATCGTAGCCATACTGATCCAATTTTTACCCATCAAATTGCTGAAAATTTTCGATATTTATACTCTTGAATTGGGATCATTTATGTACAAATATGCATCAAATGAGCTACCATCAGCATTCTCAAATTATTTTAAGAAACGTTCAGAATTCCATAACTATTCGACAAGACAACGAGACAATTATCAATATACCAATTTCAAAAGATTTTTTTCTGATCATTCTGTTCGAACTACTGGTCCACATCTTTGGAATACCCTTGATAAATCGATACAAAACTCAAAATCGGTTAAAAACTTTCGCAGCAATTTAAATCAGAAACTCATTTTAAAATATGAATAAATTTAGTCTGTCTTCAGAGTAGCAATGCACCTTTCCCGCCTTTTTCAAACTTTTCTTTTTGAGCATTTGTCCCAGTCGTGTCTAGTGGTTGTACGTTTCTTCTGTTTTGTACTGTAAGTTGTTATTTATTTGTCTTTAATTTGAGGGGTATTACATTCCACGGGCCTTATTGGCCTTCTAGTATTATCCCCCATAACTGTATCTGTATTTGTATTCTTGTTTAAATGTTTTTTGATGTAGATTGTATTTTCAAATTCTTGCTTGATTTTATATATATGTATTTGTTATGGAAATAAAATGAACAATGAACAAAAAAAAAAAAATGAACAATAGTTTTGAGATGCGGATCTTAAATGTCGGGTAGGATGGTACATTGATATCAGGTCAGAGATATAAGCAGGTGCCAGTCCGTTCAATGCCTTGAAAGTCAAAAGCATGCTCTTCAAAACTATACGTTCTCGAATTGGCAACCAGTGTAATTGAATCAGGATTGGAGAGATGTGTTCACGTTTCCTTGTGAGCGTGATTACCCCAGCTGGCATGTTCTGAATGCGCTGAAGTTTATTCAGGTCTTTTTCAGCAAGCCCAGAGAGAAGACTGTTACAGTTGTCCAACCGTGAAGATATGAACGCGTTTCACAATCAAGATAGCGGCGGATCTTCCATTATTTTCCTGATGGCGAAGGAAGCGCGTTTACAAACACTGTTTGTATGATTTTTCATCGAGAAATGACTGTCAAGCAAAACTACAAGGTCCCGAACTTTCGAAAAAGGATATATTGTTGCATTGCCGATGGTGATGCTTACTTCATCAACGTTTCGAGCATACCGGGAAGTGACATGGAGCAACTCGGTCTTAGAGTCATTGAGTTTCAGTTTGCTATTTGCCATCCAGGACCGAATATCTTCAATACAAGACTCCAGTTTCGCCAAAGCACTCAAGCGATTTGACGGTGTAATGACAACATAGAGCTGCATATCATCTGCATAGGAACTGCTTGAAAGGTCATATTTGTCGATGCTATTTTCAATCGGCGATGTATAGAGTACAAACATTTCTGAACCTACAACAGAACCCTGAGGAACGCCGCACTCAAGTACACAGGGATCAGAGACCTCACCATCAACAACAACTGATTGTTTTCTGTTTTTCAGATACGATTTAAACCAGTTGTGAGCCACACCAGACACTCTGTATCTTGAGTGAAGTCTGTTAAGCAGAATATCGCGATCGACTGTATCAAACGCCGCGGACAAATCAAGTAAAACAAGAATGGCTTCTCCATAATTGTCTACGGCATTCAACAAGTCATTTGTTACTCGAATTAATGCGGTTTCCACACTATGAAACTGTCGATAGGCTGATTGACGGTTGTTGTAAGGGTCATTTTCATTGATGTATGTTTGAAGATGAGTAACTGCTGCCCGCTCAATAACTTTGCCAATAAATGGTAGATTAGAAACGAGCGAACGAAAGTTCTTGAGTTCTTCTACATCAAGGTTGGCTTTTTTGAGCAGTAGTGTAATAAACGCAAGATTAAAGCAGTCTGGAAAAACGCCTGTTTGCAAAGACGAATTGACAATCGCAGTTATTGATGGTAATAATTCAGACATATATTGTTTCACAATCCTAGCTGGCAACGGATCAAGAGAGCAAGATTTTATGTGTGATTTCTTGATGATATCAAGCACTTCGTCACTGCCAAGAGTTTGAAACTGATCAAACTTAGAATTGCTTACAATTTCAGTAGGGACACCAGACACGTCTGATATAGGCGTTGAATTTGCATACATATCTTGAAGTAGATTCTGAATTTTCTTTATTTTCTGATCAAAGAATTTACTGAAGCGATTGGCTAAATCCTTCTTTGAGACATGTGGTGAGTTTGTTGACGAGCTTGAACGGTAACTTGTCTATAGTAAGTATGGTGTATTTGTTTACGGTCTAAACAATTGGAACAATTAATACATTTGATATCATTACAAATGGTTCCTTATTTATTATTATGTTATGTAGTATAGTTACACAATGCAAACCTTGCATTATTAATTTTAATTAACCCTCGTCCCTCTGAGCTAGTTTTACTACGTAGTCACTAAAGGGAGGGTGAGGTATGTCCTTTGAAAAAAAATGACATGCTAGAAGTGTTTCATATAACAGTATAGAGCTGCGTCTCCATTGATACCAATGCGTTACGTACTTATGACGTCATAAAGTACTTCAGTTTTCAAAATGGTGACTTTTCTATGAGGTGATGGTTACCAGCCCCCACCCCTACACTCTTAGAAGGCCGGTATCAAATATACGAGTAGTTTTCGGGATCATTTTATTTTGATCCTTTAAGGATCACTTTTGATCCAACGTGGATCGTTTTGATACTTGTTCGGATCAAAATATACAAATGGATCAAATTCACCAGGATCCTTTTTGATCCTTTTTTAGGATCATTTTATTTTGATCCTTTTTGATTACAATATCAAAGTTTTGATCCGTATTTCTGGTTTACTTTGATACGGAAAGGATGAGCTCATATTTGAGATTTGATACCGCGTTTGGATCCAACGTGATCTTTTGTTTCATATTTGAGTACAACCCATGTCCACTACATAGCCGGGAATGTATACAATGGTATACAAATACGATAATTTCATCACACTTGATAACTGCCTGTTTCGTGGGCGAGTGGTTAGAGCGTTGGTCATTATAATTGGTAATTATACATGGTGCACATGCGGCGTGGGTTCAAACCCTGCTAGGGTCACTTCAGTGAGATGTTTTTAGGCAGATCTTTTTTATAAGAAATATTTGATCCTTTTTTCGGATCAAGAATTTTGATCCTTATTTTTGGATCACTTTGATCCTTAAAGGGTAAGCTCATATTTGATACCTAAAAAGGATCAAAATTGATCCTTTTTGTCTCATATTTGATCCTTCCTTTATAAGAGTGTACCCATGGACTTTGAAGGCTTATTCAACACCAGCTAAGGCGGTACCTGCAAATTTTTCATCAACATGACCGCAACGGATGTAAAATAATTACTTTAAATAGGTGTCTTGTTTGCAATTTTACGACCCAGAAGTACTCTATTACATCATATATTATGCCATGTCCGATTGTAATGATCATAGTATCATTGATAGGAGTTAGCTATGTACTGGTAATAAGTTCATAGGCGGTTTGGTTCTAAACGTGTAGGGGGGGGGTGTGGTCAGCAATATCACCTCACCCCAATGTTATAAAAAAAGGTTCGGTTAGACAAAGGTTAAACAAAACTTTTACAATTGAAAAGTGTTAAAGAAACTCGTTTGAAAGACCCTACTAATTTGCAAATTAAGTATTGATTAAGGCTACAGTCCCCTCTTTGTCTCGCTTGGCTGAACGTCATGTTTACTACAACTTTAACATTTTACCTACTTACAACAGAATATCACATATTTTGGCGTACATAATGTCTTAAGTATATACATGAATCTTTACTAGTGATTTAATGTCCACTATCAAGGTCAAAATGACGTCAATAGACTACTTTGAAAAGGCTGACCCTCTTTCGTCAAAACTGGACGTGAATCACGACTCTGAAATCGCCGCGTTAAAGCTGTGAATCGTCTGTTTTTAGTATCTGCATTATTTAAATTTTGTCCGATATAAGCATTCGCATAATTTACTTACAAATTGACCATTCCATTGAGGCAAAAACAAAAACTTTTATGTAAACAAAAGAAAACTATACCATTCTAATGTATATATTTTATATTTCAGTTAACGATCTCAACGCTGCCTGGATAGCTCAGCATTAGACCCCTCGCTTCGTAATGCATGACAAACTCCCGCCATAATCTATGGTTCGAGTCCCTGCAAATGCAGTGGAAACTATTTATCTTTTCATGATTAAAAAAATAGTTAGGATTCACTTTTTCCTGAGTAAATGGAGGTTATTTACCCTTAAATTACATTTATATAATTGGTTCCAATGAAAATAAAAAGTAATACAACATAATAAAATCTAAATTACTTTTATAAAATCTTAAAAACTGAATTTTATCCAGAAAAAGATTCAAAAATTCTGTTCAGGTAGACAATTGTCCACATTTGTCCGAAAATGAAATATTTTCTGGAAAAAGTTCAGTTTTCAAGATTTTATAAAACCGATTTAGATATTATAGTGTTATACTGATTAGATGTTATATGCTAAACCAACTTTGTTATTTTGTCGTGATGTAATTACCTATATTGACACGTCCAAGGTAGATTGTTCCTGGTATAACCACATAAGGACAGAGGAAAGGTAGGTCAATTGTAAATCGCTTGTATTTTCAAGTAAGCGAGGGATCTGTTGTGTTTGCCAGGAATGAAGTGTAAAAGAAAAACACTTGTAATGTAGCCTCAATCACTTTATAGCCTAGTTTATATTTATATGATAAACTAATAGGAGATTTACAAGTTCTGGTCGTTTGTTTGATTGTAATCAAAACACATTTGTATTGGGTTTTAAAAGTGTTCTCGATTGTTTTCATATTTGCTTTTCTAGATACGGTTATTAACTTTAGGTCAGGTCATTCTGTTGCTTTACTGGTACATTTTTTATACCTATTGGAAAAGTTATTTTCAATACTTTGTAACGTCGTTTTATTTTTAAGTCTTGGATATCCATTTATTGACAAGCCGTTGCTCAGAAGTTAATCAAGGTATTACTCTTTAAGTATATCTATTTAGTTTGTTTGTTTTAATTTAAAGAATTGAAATTTATTTGTACCTCTTGCAATTATTTTATCTTTCCAAGAGACACCCTTCGATACTCATTTAATCTAAAATATAAACAATAGCTAAATGTATTTAAAGAAAAATTACCTCAGTATACATGAATTACACAAATACTAAAAAATTATATGAATAATGATAATAATAATAAAGAAAAAAAAAACGTATGGTATCTTACACTTACTATAAATATTCGTAGCAAAAACATAGACTACTATTCTATGAGTCGATCCTCATGCAATGATTTCCTCTAACACTATAAGATAACACTTCTTGTACTTTTGTTAAAATTTGAAGACATTTCCATCCATTCATATAAATACATGTAAGAACCGAGTCATATAGTTTGACATAATGAACAAAAAACGTATAATTGATTGAAGTTCCACCTAAGGTGGGGTTAGGGAAGGCCGGCAAAGTTGGGGTGTAAGAGGAGGGGGAGGGGGGGGGGTTGCTGCAACCCGGTGTAATGAGACTGAGTGTCCCTTATAACCAGAAGTCCGGGTCTAATTGAACTACACGGAATAAGTCGCAATCGATGATTTATTGATCGCACATGTACAAGTACGTTCTACACAATTTAATA
>JXSR01S005559.1:149546-164081 GCA_000969725.1 Ophiothrix spiculata | reverse complement strand
ACGATAAATACTGCCCTCTATAGTTGAATTTCTAAAATTGGCCTTTTCAGGAGATCTAATGAAAAATTAAAATTTCTTTGGGGTTTTCTACAATCTATGATGTGAAAGGAATGTTGTGCTCTCTGAATTTTCATATTTGTTTTCCTGGAAAAAAATTATACTCTTCGGGTCAGTTTAATTTGTTGTTTTAGTCGTACATGTTTTAAATTTATTGGAATTTTCATTTTCAAAAAGTTTCTAAAGTTTCTTTTCATTGTAAAGACTAGGCATAGCATTTACTGACAGGCCAATACCTACCTATTTTGCACAGTTTTGAATATCATTAAAGAAACAAAATATCTAGGTATGTATACATAAAATGAATACCGTATATGAAAAAAATGATGATGATGATGATGACAATAAGAATAGTAATAATTAAAAAACAACGTATGAAATATTTCACTAAATATTCTCTGCAAAAATATTCTATAAGTTTGTATATAGTAATAATCTTACTGTTGGAAACAAGCAGTTGTCAGTTTTAAAAACGAGGAGCCTCTTCTATGCTTGCACGTCGATCGAAATGCAATAACGTCCTTTTACACTTCAATATAACACTATAAAGATCAAGGCAAGTTATGTCAATACCACTGCAGTGATTTCCACCTGTGCGGAAAAAGGATAAATGTTTGACATGTTTTTTTCATCTTTATGATAATTAAGACAGGGCAACAAGCCCCTTCCTGAACAAGGGCTAGCAAGAGAGGATATCTACAGTTTTAATGTTTGGTATCTTTGTAAAGATTAAGGGACTCTTCTATCCTTTCTACATTTAAAATGAATTACGCAAT
Source organism: Ophiothrix spiculata (assembly GCA_000969725.1). Lineage (NCBI taxonomy): Eukaryota > Metazoa > Echinodermata > Ophiuroidea > Amphilepidida > Ophiotrichidae > Ophiothrix > Ophiothrix spiculata. The sequence goes on along the minus strand of JXSR01S005559.1, from coordinate 163,248 downwards.
TATGATATCCTATAATATTGCGGAATATTTTGTCTTAAAAAGATAAAAATTGGGATGGTCGACGCTCCTTCTACCTCTACAAGAAGCAAACGGTTTTTTTGACAAGAACCCGCAGACATGTATGTACATAGCACTTAGAGGTATCAACATAGGAGTTTGTGTATATCGAGTGATTCATTTTTCCCAGAAACGCTTATGTAGATATATTACTTGAAAGAAATTGAAGGAGGCCCTGTGTAATCATACCCTTATCGCCTTGAGTATTGATTTAATATCTCAATTGAACACAATTAATAACTCAGAAATTCTGGTTGTACTAGGTTGTCCAGTAGAGAATGATCACATGTTTATTTCCCATGAGGTCATAGGATTTCTGTCTACATACAATATGTACTGAGGCTGTAAAGGTTTCATCAGCAGTCCTATATATGACTCGTCATATGTAAAGGGTCTCAAAATCATTAACAACACGTTGCATGGTTTATTTAAAAGCTGAGATTTTAAGCTTTAATATAAAACCTTTCTTTTGGTTATTGGATTTAAGAAAACAACAAACTAGTTCTGTGAAAATCGAGTTTCAAAAAGGATTTTTATCTTAAGTTTTGATACATTTTCTAAAGTTTTTCTTTTAAGAATAATTATATATGGTAATGATTAATGATTATATCGTTTTGTCATAATTAAAACAATAGTATTTTATTCAACAAGTGCAACTTGTTTATTCCTTTAATCAGGTTACTTTAACTCCATATTTGCTGGTACAGTAGATCAAAAGCCCCTTTTTACCCAATAAACTATTTGTCTCCCTACTGATTAGTTTACTCGATTTCCACCTGCACAGATGGTCAGATCTGTGCTCACCAGTAATTACTAGAAATAAACTGTCAAGAGGCTTTCACAAACAGTTTGTAATAACCAAATACATATTCCCTTGGTGTAGTTTTACTATCTGGAAGCATTGAGCAACTTTAAACTACTTTTGGCCATGAACAGATTTACGAGTGTGTTGTTTGATTGTTTGTTATGTTTTCCATGCTTCAGTCAATCAATCAATTCAAATGAACCTCGAAATCAAGATTCCAAATAAAGCATTTAAATACGGTACTTCAATTATTTCTACATATGTGGGGTGCTCTGGCAAAATGAGAGAAAAGTCGCAATTTTCAAAATTGAATTTATGACATATTTTAATTCTCTGTAATCCCAGCTTTCGAGTGATATATAATATGTCATACTTTCCTTCTTCAATTTTCAGTTAGAGATCAACATATAAGGCAGTCCACACACAATCTGACGGCCAAAAATTAGCGCAAATCGATTTTAAAGATCCTGATTATTATAGTGTAAGATAGCAAAATGCGATCTATTACCCGTGAATAATTGACTTTCAAAACTCAAAAGTATAGTTGACCACTCATGCATATATGCGGTTTATGTGAAAAAAACGAAATTTGTATTTTTTTAACCATATTTTTACTTTAGCAGCCATTTATTCACAATCTTCAATCGCGACTTACTATTAGACGCCACCCATGTCTTTTTATGCCATTATGTGTAAATGGGTTTATTACTATAGGCCGAATTCATAAAAGTAAGCAATTGCTTTTTCTATGGCTTTTACTTGAATATCTGCCCATATATGGATAAAAGTTCAAGTAAAAGCCATAGAAAAAGCAATTGCTTACTTTTATGAATTCGGCCTTATATGTCCGTAACTTCAACAGTATAAAATATTGCTGTTCAATTGATCAAGATAACGGTACCAAAAAAATAAAAAGATGATCTTTATTTCAAAATATACAATGTACTTTGGTCATTTGAAACTGTTATTAGCTTTTGATAAGATCAAACTTTACTGTAGACGCGCGAATGTACTGATAAACACTTCCCTAACAGAAACCCACAAAAGAGGTTTCACATATTAAATGATTCACTTAATCAGCAACGCTTATGAAGATTAATCATTCGACACTATCAGAGGAGGCCGACCATACCGCCGTGAGTATATATTTATTACCACAGTGGGACCAAATTATTATCACAGCAAATCTCTTTTATACCCGGATGACCAGTAGAAAGTAATCGTCGTTTGATTTTCCATGAGTGAATAAAAATGTATTTACACAAAATATATGAACGGTGAAAAGTATCATTTTTCAACGGCAAAAATATATTTCCTTAATTGATTTGAAAAAAAAATTATAATAAAAAATACAATTGTATAAGAATATAAGTACATGTAATATCACGCCACTGACAAATATGTTATAACAATATAATATTAATACAGTCCATGTAAATAGTTTCCATTCTCATTAAGGTACAACAAACACATCATATCCCCCACTGCCAATACTGATTAATTTACCCTCGTCTTCCTAAGGGGGGGGGGGGGGGGGTTACCATTTCCCTAACGGATGATCGCCGATTACACCAACACGCAAAACAAAGCGACCCTGAGCATTTATGTAATTGTTTTTACATCCTTTTTATTTATTCATTTCCCATAAATATAAACATTTTTTGAAATGTACGGTTTAGTGCAAAATAGATGAATTTAATTAGCAAAATCAATCTGGATGATATTTTATAAGCACTTGCTACACATATGCTTCTGTTCTTGAAATTGTCAATATTTTTAAACAGTTACCACATTTCATTAAGTGTCAAGTGCAGACATATTGCATTGTGGAGTGACTTTAAACGTTGGGTGAAACGGAATAAACAATAAGGTGGTTCGTTAACGACTCATCTCGCCTGACAGTATACGAATTTCAACTGTTAACAGGAGATGGTTGGATTCCTTTACAAACCACAATCAAGTTGGGGTTGCGTTTCGCGAAGCGCAATGTCAAATTGTTGTTCTAAATCACCACGGCGTTCAAAATCTGTCCAGTTTACAGCAAACGAAACAAGAAAAACGTCTACATGTAATTTCAAAATATTTAGAGCTTACATGTTTACGTTCAGTACAATTATCTTTATTATTATTCTATAAACAATAGTTTATATAAGCACCAAGAAAACAAAACACCGATATTATGACTTCATTCATCATGTTAATACGTATCTACAATCAATGCCTGTGCATCAACCACTTCTAAGAATACTTCCCCACATATGGTCTCGGTAAATAGTGCAGGTTGGCAGCGCCTTCGGCATTAAAGTGGTTTAAAAAAAGTAAGGGATAACGCACTCAATTGGGCAAGTCAGTCAGGCCTTTTACCTACCGTTACATTAATAAGAGTAGTACACAAACGAGACAGCACCAATCGGTACTTATCCCTTCAAATGCCTCATTGGACAGACGTCGTCAGTTGCATATTTTGATTAAATGTGTGAGATTACATTCTGAACAGATGCCCTAAAGAACGATTAACCCAGATAGTCCACTCTAAATTCTGTCTTTTTCTTTATCAGTCACTTAACTGTTCAGTTCAACATCTTTATTTGGAATTATGTCTAAGTAAAATGAACATGACAGTCATAAATAAATTGACTACACTCATTCCAGTTGATGTCAAATAAAAGCGTCAGGATTTTATCAACATGCTAAAATGAGACACCAAAAAATGGTTCTTTTCATGAAAATAGTTGCACGTCACAATATCAACAGTAGTCTCTAATTACGAAATACAGCCGATTGGTGTACGTAAGATGACATAACAACTCCATGGAAAGACGGGGTGCACTTTATTAGGGTAGTAAAAGTCTTAAAAGCTGAAAATAGCTAGAATTATTTGATTAAAACTATTTATCTTGCGACTAAACCTACAAAAGCATGACACTATTCAAATAAAATTATATTTTTCAATGTGATTTAATATGACCTCTATGAAAAATTTAAATGTTATCCTTATTAGTAGTTCAGATGATATCGTATCAGTTGAGAGCCTTCAGTTCGGTTTATGGTAATTTCCGAAATTTGGGTTTGCCTTTAATTGATTTCAATCCATGGGATAAAATTACAAATTACAAGTAATATACTAAAAACCTAAACACAGCTCAATGATAACATAGCATGATGTCACTAACGTGTAAATATTTTAAACATTCCTATACACAAATCAATTATAAGTAACATTTTAGGGGATTTGTGCATTGTATTATCTTTGGGAAATATCCTTCAAAATATACTGAACAATTCCTGTCCCACTAGAAAAGGAAGAAAATGTAAATTACTTAGGGATGACTTTAATATGCGTTGTGCATGTTCTACATTGGCTGGATTAAAATTACTAGCTCTTTGAAATAATATAGATGTCAGGAGTAGGGTAAGAGACACATGTTTGCAAAAAAATCCACTAAAGATGCAAAAGGACTAACATTTCTGCAAGTTCTACATCAATACTAGAATATTAAGCCTTCCCTAAGTCAAAAAGATAATTCTTGGTTTTATAGGTTTTGATAAATATGTCCCTACAATACAACGCTGTTCATCTTTAATAGATCGCGTGCTATCTCGCTGTTCATCCTCATTTGTCTAATTCAATATTTTCCCACAGGATACAGGACACAAATTAGACGTATGTAATTCTGGAACACGCAGCTGGTGTGTTAATGGATCTCCGTGCAGAAATTGTTTTACTTAGGCAAGTTAAGTGTATTCTGCTTGGAGCCTTTGTGAAACAATTGATACGCTCAAGTGTTAAAGGGGGTCCTCTGGTGCTTTTATATACCGCATGGAAACATACTAAATTGAAGGAAATTATTTTAGCGGTGTCAACGATATTAGTAGTTTGTGTTTTAAATTTATGTTGATTTTTCGCTTTTTGCTCGCTTTTATATATTTTGTACAATACTGTATGTTGCTTAATCTGTCCGTTCTTGTGGGTTCCGTTAATCATTTAATGACCATACAGAGATAGAAGTTTTGAGAAGAATTGAAAAGTTAAGTCAGTTGCTTGGTTGGCCTATGTGTTCCTTCAACTTTCTTAAGTATTCTTTTAAACGAGGTAAAATACATGTTACAAATAACCAACCAAATCAACTCCATGACAACACACAGTGCACTTTTTAAAACAGAATGTTACTTTACGTGATAGTGATTCAGGTTCCTTTAAGTCTCTTAAGCATTCCTTTAAACAACACTCTGAGACTAATAACTAATAACAAAACATTTCAGGGGAATTGTGCATTGTATAATTGTCCTCGGGCAATATCCTTCAAATTGTTCTGAACAATTCCCGGCTGGACATGCTGGAAAAGGAAGGAGACATATAAAATGCTTAGGGATGTTTTTAATTTGCTTTATGTTTTTGTATTGCCTGAATAAAAATGTTTGAAATATTAAGAAATAGTAAACGGGATAGGGAGATGTATGTTTGTATTATATATATATGCACTAAATATGCGAAAAAAACCTTACACTTAACATTTCTGTAAGAGTTTTATTTCTATTCCGTTCACTTTGGTAACTTTTTCCGATTTTCTTTGATGTATTTTTTTTTCATGTTAGTCAATGGTGAATTGAAATCATGTAAAATCCGACCCAAAATCAGAAGGACAAAGTCATTAAGTTTATAATTCCTTTGACGATTCAAATATTTACAGCCTTCTCTAACACAGAAAGATACAGTTCCTGGTTTTTAGATTTTGATAAATATGTCGCTACAATACAACGCCGTACATCTTTTAATGAACCGCGTGCTATTTCGCTGTTCATCCTCATTTGTCCAATTCAATATTTTCCCACAGGATACAGGCTACAAATTAGCCGTATGTAATTCTGGAGCACGCAGCTGGTGTGTTAATGGATCTACGTGCAGAAACCGAAATTGTTTTACTTAGGCAACATAAGTGTATATTGCTTGGAGCCTTCGTGAAACAATTGATGCACTTAAGTATAAAAGGGGAATTTCTCTGGGTTTTGTATGTGTCGCATATGTCCATACTTAATTGAAGAAACAATTTTAATGGTAATGCCTGTGTTGTAAACGTCAAGTTTTTGTATTCGGAATTCATTTCATTTCATTCATTTAATTTCATTCTTTGTTATCATCAATGTTGCATATCTTACAAAATCAATACACATACAAGATAGTAATATAAACAATGTGATGCGTAAAATGTACCATAAAGCCAAAGGCTTGAAGGGAATACATCACCTTTAGCACTTATTGTTGTTTGATTTAATTCGTGAACGCGTGATTACAGCAAGTACGCAGTGATCCCTGACGCGAGCGTATATTTTCTAGGTTGTTTAGTTCGCGTGTACGCACAAGGCTCTGAGTACGCGTTCACGAATTAAATCCAACAACAATAAGTGGTCAAGGGGGGGTTGTCCATATGAACCCAAAATTTGGTTTTTGCGCGTCAGTGCAAAAACGCGTTGTTATTTTTCATCGCCCCTACATGTATTTGTCTAACTTTACCCTACCCTTCACCTAGTGGCAACAACATTTTAATCGACCCATCCCTTCCCAAACTATTAGCATAAATAAGCATTTTCGAGGGTGCTCTTCAAATTTGTTTTGCTCATAAAATCGTAACAGACCATCTTTTTTTCAAATTTTATTTCAGTAATATATTTGTACTTACATACTGCAAATATGAGCCAAATTTATTGGAAAATTCCATTGAGAAGTTAGTTTTCAAATTTTCGGCGGGAATATTTTGACACGACACGGCAAATTTTGTTTTGGCCGCCATTTTGAAACGGTATGTCCGATTTTTGAATTGTTTTCTTTGTTTTAGTTTTTTTGAAGTACTTTACCTCTGACCAGAGTTTCAACGTAAAATTCCTTCGCAAAAGCGCTCTTTCGGAGTTTGGTCCATATGGACCCCACCCCTTGACCACTAACGGGCATGTGGAGGACCTTGACCACTTAAGTGTTAAAACAAACAAAACATTAATATAGCGATTTGTAATAAATTACACAAAACACAGTTACAACAAGGATCCCATCAAGTTAAATCAGAAGGACACAGTCAGTCAGTTTATAATTCCTTTGATGCTTCATCCTAACCGTTCTCCTTTGGTCGTTTTTATTTTCTCCATAATGGTGTTTAATCTGACCGTTATTGTTTCCCCTGCCAGTTATGACCATACAAAGATTTGGTTTTGTTTTCCTTTCAGTTTCTTACGTTTTTCTTTAAACACAATCATTAAAAACATTATAAGGGATTGCACCATCCGTAATCTTAAGGCAATGTAATTCAAGTTGCACAAAACAAAATCCGAACTAGTGGAAAGAAAGGAAACAAAGTAATATACTTAAGGACGTTTTTAATTTGCATTGTGTATTATTCTGTCTGAATAGAAATTACTAGTACTTGATGTTAGGAATAATGCAGATACCAGGAGGAGAGAAAATGCTGTTTGGTAACAAATGTTATTTATACGCTAAATATAAAAGTAAGGTCTCTGAGCTGTACCAACGCGTAAAATTGGCGGATAAATCCCGGGGTTAAATGGATGCATAAAATTATTGTCTGGCTGCACCCCGTGGATAAATTAGTGAATTTTAATAGCACTTAGCAAAGATTAAAAAATGATGAGTAGACTAATGAATGCAATTGGCAGAAATTGCTAAAATGGCTTGTAAAGCCAAATTGTTGCCAATAATGACGCAGTGACTATATCATTCATTTTTTTTTGTTTAAAAAACAAACAAACAAACAAACAAATAATAGCCATGTTACCATGTTTACAATTATATAATGAATACCCTATCTATTAAATCATAATTGAAAGTGACACCTTATACTAAGATTTTGAATGTCAAGTTAAATGTGCTTTCACTTAATTTACCGACTTGGAATGCATAGTTTCTATACAAATGAAAATAGGTTGCGCCGTAAGAAATTAATATATCTCCAAAAATGTAACGATGAAGCACGCAAAATTGTTATTATAGTGATACCAAGTCAGTGATTAGTTCTATTTTTAATAAATAAATAAATAAATAAAAAAAAAACATGAACGTGCAACAGGTATGTGTTAAGGTTTTTGATATTGGGGAAATGAAAGTAGATTCCTATTAATTTTATTATTGATACAAAATATGAAAATACAAATCATGTTTTAAAGATTGTAAATTATTTGTGTTTCAATTTTTTATTTCATCACTTATTGCTCTTTGGGTTTCGGTATGTTGCACTTCTTTCAATGAAAGTGAAACGCGCTAAAAGTAGATTGACTGCTACATTTTATTTTGGGTATGAATATTTTTGAAAAATAATAATAATAATAATAATAATAATAATAAAGAGTTTGCTTGTTTAGGAGTGTTTTTTTTCCACGCATACATACGACAAAATAATTGCCAATGTCAAACATTAACATATTCCATCAGAATAGGCAATCATACTGACCAATCTAATAGTATTTTCAATAAAACCTATCGCAAAACTGGACACCGTGTGTTGTTATTTTTGCAAAGACAGGAAATGAGAAAAACAAACATACAAAACGTAATATCAACTTCGGTCGGAACTTCTTATAGCAATACTCTGCGGCATTATAAGGAGTACCTCTAATATCTTACCTAAAGGCGCCAAGTTATATGATCCATTGATTGCTAAAGCTTGGCTAAAACATGGCAGAGCAAGCCATTGAAATTTGATCGTATTTATAGAGAATCTCTCTGTGGCCAATTCCAGCTCTCACTTTCATTTATTTCAAAGGACTGTCCAATATTGTATTTTCTATTTCCACACGTGTTTTTAAAACATCGATCTTTTTTTGACTGGACAGTTCTTTCTTCTCTGAAAAGAAATATTTATTGAAGCCATACGCCTGCAGAGTACCTAGCGGGGAAAAATATTTTCTAATTTCATTAAAGCAAGCAGTGTTACCAAATATACAAATTTCTTTCTATATAATAAATACTAGATGTTATGCTTAATATGATCAGGTAGTTATGACTTACATAAATTTTACTTGTACCAGTAAATATACAGTACGTGTTTATTTTTGAAATAGTGTTGGTGTTCAGTTAATTGCAGACGAATCGTCTCCCGATTCACCAAATATTTGCCTACTCATAGCATGAGTGTACATAAATTTAAGCACATCTTATCTTATTCCTGCTATTTCACCCTGGCCTGTCACGAATCATTTAGCGCTATTCAAAGATGCAACTCTTAAGATTACGCATATATTTAGTTAATTCACCTGAAATTGTATGATGTTTTTATTTTTTAAAAAAGGTAGAGAAATTCTAATAACTCAAAAAAATCCTCTGAACTGTGAAATATCTAAGCATTTTATTAGACTTTCTTAATATTATTGGATATTTGATTTTACATAATGTAAATAAAAAAAAATCATCTCCAAGCATGTAGAAAGCATGGGTAAACATGTTTGACTTCAGTTTATACATTGAACAATGCGTATGAGGATAATTAGAGAAGACCAATTGAATCCAACCAAATCGCTGCAAGTATCTATTTTTTTTTTATCACACTTAGTACTGCAGCAAACCATGATGATATCTGGATGTTCAGAGAAAACAAATATTTGATTTCTTTCTCAAGTTTATATTAATATTATTAATATTTATTTTGAAACATGATATATGGAAGCCATATTAAAAGTAAACAAAAAAAAAGTGTTTCAGAATTAAAAAAATATTATATGCAATATATCGAACTGTTTATCCTTTAATGAATCACATTCTTTCTCGATGTTCAGGTTTCTTTTTCCAAATCAATATCTTACCGCAGGATACAGAATACACATAAGCGGAATGTCATTCTGGAACAAACAGCCGGTAAGTTAATAGAACTGCTGCGTGTTCAACTTTAAAATAATATTTTCTATAGTAAGTATGGTATATTTTTCTTATGGTCAAACAATTAGAGCAATTGATACATTTGATATTATCACAAGTGGTTCCTTTATTTACTAATATGTTATGTAGTGTCGCTAAGCAATGCAAACCTTGCATAATTAACCCTCGTCCACCTAAGCTATAATTGTCTACAACGAAAAAAAGGGGAGGGGGTTATGCCCCTTTGAAAATGAAATTAACATGAAAAAGTGTGGTTGTTTCATACCATAGTATAGGATTGGGTCTCCAATGATATCAAAAGTATAAAAATCGGTCAAGGCGTTACGTACTTATGACGTCATAAAGTACTTCAGGTCGGAAAAAATTCGCCGACTCTGATTTTCTGCCAAATTGAAAACAATTGAAAATTCAAAATTTGATAATATCAGGTTTTCATCGGGAAATTATATATATATATAATGAATAAAGAAAATTGTAATTCTAACAACATGTCCTGTAAGTTTAGGATTCATAGCATGCATATAGTGTTCAAAATTCTAAAAGTTCATAATTGGTGTAGATTATGCTAATATCAGGTTTTCATCGGGGGATTATATATATATATAATGAAAAAAGAAAATTGTAATTCTAACAACATGTCCTGTAAGTTTAGGATTCATAGCATGCATATAGTGTTCAAAATGGTGACTTTCTCAGGGGGTGGTTATCAGCGCCAAACCCTACCCATATACCTTGACGGTTTACTCAATACCATCTAAGGTGGTCCCCAACTTTTTTCATCAACATTACCGCAAAGGATGTAAAACAATTACTTTATAGATGCCTTGGATCGCTTTGTTTTGCGTTTGTTGGTAGTCGGCGACAATTCGTTGATGATGGGAGCGGGGGGGGGGTGCTAACCATCCCTTATGTGGACGAGTTAATGTATTTCGTCAGTAGTGTAGACGGGATAAATATCACATAGTTGCTTTAAGCTTTATTTTTATTTGCTGAAAATTACTATGCATGTCCGAAGCGACAAAAATGTTACGAAATAATTCATTATAGTAAAAAACGAACATGTATTGAAATGTTCAAATCCTAAAGCATACCATTTATTTAATTTTAACCTTCATTGCAACCCCCTCTCAAATGAATGTAAACAAAGGCTCTTTATTACAGGATATGTAAAATAATTTCATTTATATTAGTAAAATCCGATGAAAATCTGATATTTTTAACTTTTATAGCAACATTTATTTGGTGGCCATTTTGACAAAAACGCCTATTTTACGATCCGAAAATACTTTATTACGTCATAATTATGCTATGCCTTAGCCGATTGTAATAATCTTAGTATCATGTGATAGTAGTTGGCTATGTTTTGGTAGTAGAACGAAGTTCATAGAAGGTTTGGTTCTTAACAGCTATGGGTTACAACAACAACCCCTCATCCCCTCATCGCCCAGGTTAAAATGGCTCTGTTAGACAAAGATTAAATAAAACTTTTACAATTGAAAAGTCTCAGAGAACCTCGTTCGAAAGACCCTACTAATTTGGAAATTAATTATTTATTAAATTACATGTATTGGGCTCAAATAAAAATAAAACGTCAAATATTACTGATTAGATGGTATATGTTATACTCTGTTTTTTTATCTCGATGCAATTACTTATATTGACACGTCAATCTATCAATCAATCTTTATTCAATCTATCAATCTTTATTTCCATAAAAACTTGACATCAAAATAACATAAATAAATACAAAATATCACAAACAAAACAAAAGTTATATGGAGGAGAAGACAGGAGGGCCAATAAGGCCTGTAATTTGCCTACCCCTAAAAACAAAGTTCCACCCACGATCAGACATACATAGGACCGCAGAACAAGACGGGACGTGGACAGGGACGGGACAAGGACAGGGACGGGACAAGGACAGCTCAAAAAAACCTCGTGATTAAACATAATTTTGACTTAGTTTTATTTTGAATTTGGATCGAAAGTGTTTAATTGAAATAGCAGATTGAATTGGTTTTGGAAGTGAATTCCATAATATTGGGCCACAGGTTCGAACAGAATGATCGGTAAAGGCTTTCTTGTTTCTTGTATGGTTGAAATCATTTAGATGTCTAGTTGAGTCAAAGGCAGACTATTACTGGTATAACCACATTAGGACAGAGCAAAGGTAGGTCAATTGTGAATTGCTTGTTTTTTACGTAAGCGAGGAATCTGCTGTGTTTGCTAGGAATGAAATGTAAAAGAAAAACACTAAGCTTGTATTTTATTCTCAATCACTTTATATCCTAGTTTGTATGTTAAACTAAGAGGAGATTTACAAGGTCTGGTCGTTTGTTTGATCATTGTTATCAAAACACAATTTTATTTGGTTATAATGGTGCTCTCGTTTTTTTTTCATATTTGCATTCCTGGTAAGCTTATCATCTTTTGGTAATTCTGTTGCTTTACTGGTACATGTTTTATTTTTATCGGAAAAGTCATTTTCAAGACTATCTAAAGTCATATTATTTTAGTCTAAGCATTTCGTTTATTGGCAAGCCATTACCTAGTAGTTGTGCATGGTATGAGTGTGTCTATTTGTTTGTTTGTTTCGTTTTACAGAAATGGAAATTTATTTTACCTCTTGCAATCATTTGATCTTTCCGAGAGAATACCCTCGATACTTATTTGTTCTAAGATAATTGCGATAACTTAATGTATTAAAGACAAAATAACCTAGATATACATAAACCTGTCAAAAAAAGTTTTTTTTTTTAGCCGCCGTTATCTAATTTATTGTAATCTAGTTCATCTATTTGGTACAATATTTGATTAGCTAGTAATCTCCTCTTTAAAATGACACAAAATTGAGCAGTATCTGTGTCAATCCTACTGATTATGATGCTATAGGATAAATCAGTGAATGGATGAATGAATAAATTGTTTGTATTCATTAACAAAACAAAGTTTACATACCTTAAATAATTGCTACTAAAATCTCAGTATGCACCTGTCCTTCAGTTTGGCATCCTGTTTCACGTAAATGTTTAAAGTTTTGATACCACGTTTCACTAACATCAAATGTTGCTAATGCTTTTGTGAATCAACTTAAAGTTGTTCTATGCATGAGTTTTAGTCAGATTTAGTAATCTCTCTATGATAAATCCTGGATTTAACACCAAATTATCACTTTATGGGAAGTACCAGACAAGATGGATTAATTAAATAAACTCTAAAACTTTTAATCTTATTCTCAAATTTTGTTATTCAAAAACAAACTGTTATTCAGTATTACCAAGTTATTTCATTCATTCATTCATTTACTGATTTATCCTATAGCATCATACTCAACAAGATGACACAGATACTGCTCAATTTTTTTACACTGGTTACCGGTTCGCGAACGCATCAACTTCAAAGTTTGTCTCTACATTTTCAAATGTCTCCACGGATCTGCACCTGAATATCTCATCAATTTAATCTCGCTAAGACATCATCATGCTGGATTAGTAACAAGATCATCAATGGACAGGACCCAAATTACTCGTTATGATGGCAAAAACAAAATCGGTGATCGTGCATTCCAAGCTGCAGCACCGACTCTGTGGAACTGCCTCCCACGAAACATCAGGGAGGCATGATCAGTCACAAGTTTCAAAAAACTATGAAATCCTATTATTATGCTAATTGATCAGTTTGCTTTGTATTTTATTTTGTTTGATCTTTATTCACTGTATTTGCACCTTGATCTTTTTGTAAAGGCGCATTAAAAATCCCTTTTGTATGTATATGTATGTATGTATGTATGTATTTTGTCAAACGCTGACTGTGACCCACCTGCAAAGAAAGTGGAATTACTCAGCCATAAAGCAAGCTCTTGTTACAAATTTGGTGTCATTTTAAAGAGGAGATTACTAGCTAATAAAAAATTGCATCAAATAGATGAACTAGATTAAAATAAATGAGATATAGGCGGCTAAAAA
>JXSR01S005559.1:1293-19167 GCA_000969725.1 Ophiothrix spiculata | reverse complement strand
TTATTTATTTATTTATTTATGTATTTATTTATTTATTTATTCATTTATTTATTTTTATCTGAACCCCACATGACCTTTAGATATCAATGAGTAGGTGTGGTCCTCCGTTAGCTTCTTTTACCGATATATTCTAACATAATTATAGACTGTGAATATGTTACATATTTAGGACGTCATAGTACTATAGAACCAAAAAGTCACGGTTTATATAAACATAAATCAAAATGTAAAATATTGTTTAAAAATTTTTAATATCACATGTTCTTTTATTTCAAGAAGAGAAATGATATTTCCAATAGTGATGATTTAGAACTGGCCATGCATATAAATTAATCTCTATGATATTAATGTTGTACCATTTTGGTAGAGAATCAATACTCCAAGCGATAGCGATCGGATATCACAAGACCTCAACTTATTCCTCCGAGCAATGTATCTTAATATATATATATATATATATATATCTTATAAAGTGGTTCATTCAGTACAGACTCCTTTAGATGTACAACCCCATGGAATGACAACTAATTGATAATTTAAACTGGACATCCGGGTAATAAACCGATTTTCTCGCTATTCATTAATAGAGATATTAATCTTACATCCTTATGTCTTGAAATTTGAAACTTACAGGACATGTTAGAACTGTCGATTCCTTCATTTATTAGCAAAACATCCAACGAAAATCGGACATTTAGAACTTTTATAACGATTTTTTGAAAAAGTGACAATTCTTTATGTATACTATAATTACGTAACGCGATCTAAACTTGTTGCAGGCCCCTGAAATTTGTATTTGTTATTAATACATTTTGTAGAGATTTTTTTTTTGAAAATATAAATGTCCATTTTAAGAGGCATGCTACTTGAGAACAAAGGATTACTAGGAAGTAGGAGATGCTATATATTGCTAGAACACAAAGAACACATTGTGTAGTAAACACCTCACAAAATATAAGTGGACAGTCAGTCTGGTCCCCATAAATCCAAGAATGAGCCCTCAAATTTCGTTAATATTAATATATATGAAACATTTGCAATCTCAGCTAAATATGGACTCCAAATTTGACATAAAAACCGTTACTATTCTTTTACAACAACTGTTTGAAATTTTAGAAAATCAAAATAAGGCTCTTTGGCCCCAAACTTGATAAACAGAAAATAAAGTCAAACCAATGTCATCAAAAAAGGATAAATAAACAGGTGTGTAAGTTAAAAGAGTTAATACTGACACGCATTAGACAACATCAGCTCTGAACTCTATACGCAATATGAAAAACATCGATCATCTATCGATTCCACTAGAAGCATATTGCAGTGATAAACTTTAGTAACACTGCGGGCTTGATTTTTCAAACGGCTGGTGTAGAATGATGGTAATGATACTATGTCACATTTTGGTCAAAATTTAGCTGAGATTGCAAATTGTTCATATTTATGTCAACATTGATTAAATTTGAGAGCTCATTCTTGGATTTATTGGGATCAAACTGACTATCTACTTATCTTTTGTGAGGTGTTTATATGTAAACAGGTATGTCTTGATCATAGTAGGGATTTCCCCCGAGGAGGTTTTCAGAATATCGCACAATGCATTATTCTGATACACGTAGATATAATAGGCAATAATGGTTTTCTGGACAAGGGGCTCTTAGGAATTTGAGAATTCCATTGAATAGTACTCATTCATATCTTTCCAGGGATGTGTTTCTTTTCACAATAGCTCAGTGTTTACCCACATTGCTGTCACCTCAAAAACGTCGGAAACCTGTACATTAGTATAGGAATTGAATTGGACTAGCAGGTATATTGTACAATGTTGCATTGCATCACGGGATATTGTGAAAACCTCCTCTGGGATTTCCCCACAGTGGCCCAGAATATTCGTTATATTTGCCAGAATGGAATGGAATCAGGAGTAATTTCCAGATAATTTTGTGGATGTATAAAATGAGATGGCATGTGATATTTGGGGTCGCTAGAGTAAGATAATTTTTGAATCTGCAAGGAGGCCATCTAAAACATATTCTGAAATACTATGCAGCTTAATTTTAATAAGAAAGAGGACATTTATTATGTCTCTGCGGCGAGTGTAACTTTGAATGTCTGTTAAGGGCTAATACTGTTGTGCGCCATTTAAAGAAAAGCATTATGCTAGAGGTGCGCATTGACAAATGAAAAACATTTAATTTCTTCGAATTTACATCGTAAAAGTTGTTTCGCTGAACAGGTACTTTAATAAAATATTCATGAATGGTTCTTCTGGATCAACCATTGATCCCTCCCTAACATGTGAGTCGCATATTTATTTTTTTTCTCGGTATGAAAGTGCGCTCTATACGTTTGACGTAATTTATGTTGAAAGTGATTTTCAAAAATGGTAATTGCTTCATGTTTAGTACCAACATAATTCTAAGTCTCCTCTAGCAATACATATGTCTATAGTTGCCATGCGAATATTGGTTTTAAAGTTATAAGCATTTTAAAACGTGTAGTTTATTTTTGGACACCCTGTAGAATGTCGAATGATTGATTCGTTGTTCTTATTTAGATATCTGTCTGTGTCTCCCATTGAATAATATTAAAGAGGCGGCACCCGTCTATAAGTGAATTCAATATGCGTGATTTGAGACGAAAGTAATTAACGTCTTGGAGATATTTGTAAATTGACTACTTCATTGATTCGTTTTATTCACATGTACTCGTATACTTATACTTGGTGTGAAGGGGTTGAGGCAGTAAGGCCCTGTCGCACATACAGAGTTAATCAAATGCAGGTTTAACATACTGATATACAGCGAAAAACGGGCAACCACTATATGCATGATAGATTGAACGTATACGTACTTGACTTACCGTATGGATAACGTGTTGAACGTACTTAATTAAGTACGTTAGGCGTACGTTTGGCTCTATATGGTGATATGTGACAGAGCCTTTTATCCACAAAATTTGAATTGAAAAAAACTGGTGCATTATTATACATATTTCAATTCTTCGTAATCTAAGCTTTCGACTGATAAACCTTCTTCTCAGTTTAACGATGAAAGTCTTAAAACAATCAATAAAATTAGTTACACTAATTACCCGCCAAAATAGTTTTACGTTGTTAGCCTAAGAAATTTAATTTTAAAATAGGGCCCGACGACGTTATCATCACTAAGTACTTCGGGCTGATCTCTCACGAAGAGACCAAAGCCTTAAATGTGTCCGTTTGATTATTGGTGTGAACTATTTAGTTTCTGTTTCAAATGATTCAACAAGAAAGTTCGATTTCAAAACATAAATCAATCACCAATTTGATATATATCTTGTATTCAAATATTTTTTCTATCGCAACTATTCAAGACTCCAAGTAATACTGACAACACATCCCGTAGCATTAGCTTTGTCAAAGTATTAACTTGTCAAGTAATGCATAAGTTATGAACAGACAGCATTTCTCTCAGGCTAGGGAAACTGTCACTATACTCAAGTTTCATCGATTGCTACTGTAGGGTTGTCGTGTTTTTACATTATATAGTTCATATCAAAACTGATACCGACATATATTTTTGACATGTAATTTTAGAAGGCATGTTCGTTCATAGCATCCAATGATGATGCTGAGATGATTTCATGAAACATGTCTGCAATATGCAGACTACAGACAAGTTAGATTTTGTATACATGTAATACATGTAATACATGTAATGTCTTTCGAAAGTCTGATATTAAGTATTGACACTTGTTTGTTCAAGATTGTTTTTAAAATTGTATGCACTGTACAAACTCAGTATATAGCACGTCATGTAAAGCTTCAAAATATTCATTCGTCACAAAACCAATAAATACCACCATAATTGGTTTACATTTCACCAAATGCTTTGTGGAAATAGTATCACTCAACGGCGACACTGTTCTGCTTGTTGTCTGCTTTTTGTGCAATTTCTAACAATAGAGCATATTTGTTTCCATTTATATTCATCAATTTGATATATGTCACTATTTTTTTTTTATCGCCACTAGACTCCCAGTAAATTTGACAACAGATCCTGTAGCATTAGATCTGTCGAAGTAACTTGTCAAATAATACATAAGTTATGAACAGACAGCATTACTCTCAGGCTAGGGAAACTGTCACTCAACTCAAGTTTCATCGATTGCTACTGTAGGGTTGTCGTGTTCTCATATTATATAGTTCACATAAAAACTGATACCGACATATATTTTTGGCATGCAATTTTAGAAGGCATGTTCGTTCATAGCATCAAATGATGATGCTAAGATGATTTCATGAAACATGTCTGCAATATTATACAGGCTACGAACACGTTATGATGTGTGTTACTTATAATGTGTCAGTTTGTGTGTCGAAAGTCTGATACTGAGGTATTGACATTTATTTGTTCAATTTGTGCACCGTGAATAGCAAGATTGCAAGTCGTACATTAATTCCTGATCACAAAACTTGTAAGCATGTTCCTTGCTAATCAAAATGCTAATTTGAAAGTTCTAATCGTAAATTATAAGTAATGTTATAATGTGTCATACAATCCCAGCCAATCTGTCATGAAAGAGTGAGAGTGGTTAAGATAGTTGGCCCGTTAAACTATGCATGTTACAGGAGAATATGTCTAAAAAGTGTTGACAAAAGTTGCCAAGTATTGTATATAAACATAGCGGGGTTCTTATGCCAAGGTCACATAATGTTAATTATCTTTGACAAAAGTTGTCCTCACTAAACCTTCATATGAACTGGATTGAGTGGGTGTATCATAGACTTGCTCCAAGTCTATGTTGTTCTTTATTATCGTTACTAAGCTTGAACAGTTTTCTCTGAAAGGTAAATTCCCCCTCTCGGTTGCTTTTTGCGTTTTTATGCAGCGGGGGAAAACTTAGGGGAGGTGGTTGTACCCCCCCCCCCTCCTGGGTAGACGAGGGTTAACCCTCGTCTGCCTGAGCCGTTTTTTGTAACAAGTCTTCCTGAGGCGGTGGGGGTTGTTACCATTCCTGCTAATTTTGAATTTTACGCCAAAAATATTTTGTTGGGTACAGTAGTATCTAGGGTAGGGTATAATCTCTCAATTGATACCGAGATATTGAGATGATAAAAATCGGTCGAGGCGTTACGTTAGGAATGCTCAGTTTACAACTAAATTATACGAATGCTCATGTTAGAAAGATATAAAGGAATGTAGTTATGAAAACAAACATTCAACACAGAGCTCAAACGGGGAGATTTCTGGGTCGTATTGTTATTATGGCAAACAAAACAGGGCGAATTTATTTCATTATCATTCAAAATCAACACTACATATTTATGCAATATTATTTGTAATTTAATCATAATTATAAGACCTACAATTCCCTCAAACACAATTTAAATGCAGTCGCATTGTCCAATTATTATGAAACTACGAGGTTTTGGCAAAAACGGCATTATTATTGTCGAAGTAATCTGTGGACGCCATATCATTAGTACATGTTCATGCATAAACTAAAGACGTAATGTACGCTATTAATGGTGATATTCTACGACTATTCGGCTGATTACTCTATGTGACCGTAGCATTGTCACAGTCCCGAAAATCACACATTTTGTATAGGCCGGGGAGGGTATCGAATATTTGTGCCCGGGTAATCACCCACATCCTGCAGGTTCATAAGGTGACCCTTTATGTGAAACTATATCTTAAAGCAATTATATGTAAAAATGGGAAAATGAAACCATCAATCGACATGGCTATACGAATGGATACCATATCGGGGACCTGTGTAAATGCATACTCAGACCATGTGACGAATTAGTTATTACAAAATAAAATGTGACCGTCCAGCTCAAAACAGCAGTAAATGCCAGCTCTTGTCATTTTCACTTTTTTACTTATTTGAAAAGACCATGCTTTAAGGATAAAAATGGCACCTTAATGAACTTCATACGATTTCCAGAGGTCAAGTTATGGTCCGTAAAAAGCTTGTAAGGGAGTAAAACGTATAACTGAGATAAATGCGTTCAAAGATTAGTAAGCCGTATATTTTCTGTTGATCGTTTTAAGAATATGCCAATTTATTTCACCTTTCCTATCATTTTCTTGAAATGAAACTTTGCTGGTATTTTGTAGTAAGCACTAGGATTGTGAATCTGTCAAAAATCAAAATTATGACCTTGACATGTATTTTCACCTGTGGCGAAAAAATGAAGTTTCTGGCATTTACTGCTCATACGGGCTGGAAGGTCACAAATGGAAAAGAATGTAACTGTACAGCATCTTAACAACATTAAGAAGTGTTACAAGGTATTTGAAGCATTGTTATTTGCAAATTAGACACCATAATCTGCAACCAATCCAATCTTTGTGAGTTTTGACACCCTACCAGAGACTGAAAAGTCATTGGTGAGACTGACAGAGCACCGGATATTTTATATTGCAAGACTCATGACCTGTTCTGGCGGCACACTTTTGGAAAGTAGGTGGCTACCCTTTCATAACACTTATCCCCCGCGGGTGTCCTCGGTAACCAAAAAACAGATTTTGAAATCAATGACCCGATCCGAATTTTGAGCCGCTGTGGGGGAAAAAACGCCGTGGTCGTCTTCTACATTTAGCTCATTGTAACATATATGATGTGTTCTAGTCGTATAAATCAGATATGCTAAATGAGTAACGTGTAGAAGACGAGAACTGCAACTTTTTGCCGCGGTAACCCACACTTTATGGTCGGCGATTCTGGGGTATTGTTGCCCTATGGCATCAAGAGTTTGTGTAGCAAAGTAGTTGAAGCAGCCCTTGCACTTGCCATTCGAGACCAAGAGATTAAAGCTGCCACTACCAGACTACCAAAGGTAAGCAGTACAATAAGGCTACTGGCATGAATGTCTATTTTTATGTTATTTGCTCTCATGCTCGTAGCTTAAAATAATTCAACATTTCAATGAACCTCTTTATAATAAAAGTACGTTATGGTTACGTATATTTCAGATTTCAAAATCGAACCGAAATGAACATGTCAACGACAATTCTAGCACTGTTGGTGTTGGGCGTGGTACTCGTCGCAAATGCAGAACAAGGTAAAGCAGTACGTAATGATTAGCTAAACCTTTGACGCGCAATTTAATTAAGGTGGCAGGATAGAGATTTGCTGGTAAAAAGTGTTTTTCTTTTTCTTTTCTGTTATTTGACTTCAAGCTGTAGTTTGCTTTTTATTTCACTGAAATCCGACATTCCATTCTAAAATGGTATTTCACCGTAGTAAAAGATGGATTTTTTCCTCAAACAGTGACCACATACTTTACAAAATGTTTAATACTTAAGACTATGGTCACAATACTTGCGAACAGTGTTTAGTACGTCTAGAAGGACCACCGAAGCCCTCGCTGCTCGCTTTGTTCGCTGCCCGTGGTCCTTCTTAACGGACTAAACACTGTTTGTAACTATAAATGATAAATAAATCAAATACTGGAACTTACATTTGCAACTATGCGACGTTGCGACCATAACCAATGGTCTTCAAGAGGCATCTGATTCCTGGGGATGATTACGTGACAGACGGCTAGTGACGTCACGAAGTGCCCGGTCCCACACGTGAGATAAGCAGTAGCGTAGACCCCCCTTTTTTATTGAGGGTCGGGTTCTCAATCCTTTCCCAAATTGCTTCCTTAATTCCTCGCTTGTGGTATCACGTGATCATCCCCAGGAATCAGATGCCTGTTGAAGACCATTGGTTATGGTCGCAACGTCGCATAGTTGCAAATGTAAGTTCCAGTATTTGATTTATTTATCATTTATATTCACTGCAAGTGGATGAATGAGAACATACATCTTCATACTGTTTGTAACTGTTCGTACAAAGTATTGTCATCATATTCAAAGTACAGTATACTGTGTAAAATAAACAACATTAAGGGCGGACAACACATTTATAATCAAGAGTGGATTTGATATCCTTCGATAAAATGACTTAATCAAAAACGTGTCCGTAAATTTACATATTCCTATAAATTTACATTTTAAAAAATTACCATAACATTTTAAAAACTGCATGCAATTTTGTTGAACTTGGCCATGAAATCAGTTTCCACGTGTTTACACATTTTACGAAAAAAATCTGGACCAAAATATTACTTCTACCCAACATTTATAAGGAAAAACGACCGATATATTAATTTAAACATGTGCGCTTGAGCGAAACAATACGAATAATACTTATTCGCAGTATTTGCCAACAAGGTTAAATCTAAAAAGCAGAATTCAAATAGCTTCAAATCTATTGCCTAAATTTGGAAAGCTTGGGGATTCATCTGTAGAACTTGTAATCAAGTCCGTGAAAATGACTAACTAAGCAAGGGGGTATTGGAGCACCCTTAATATTTCACATAATTTGCCTTTTGATAGAAGAAAACACTTCTAGTGTGTCTTATGAGAGTCAGTTTAATACTTAGAAATACGTTTTACAATTTTTATTTAGCATTTTTTGCTCTGAAAGTTACATTTAAAAATAAACACACTACAATAAAGCATAGCATAAAGTGAGCTTATGGTAATGACTTAAGTGTAAGTGTGACACATAAGTTTAAGTGCTACTATTACACTTAAGTGTAAAAATTGAAGACTGTAGAATAAGAAGTTCTTAAGTCACATTGTGACGACATTGAGTTATTGATGGTTTTGAGGTAACTGAAGGACAGACATTATTTTGATATGTTTTTTCCATGGTAAGCGGTCGTTACGCTTGAGTCAATTTTGGGTCAAATTTCAAAAATGCACTAAATGTGTCGAGTTGCATATCAAATTATTCGTTTCATCAAGTAGATTCCAAATATATATACGTTCATATATCTTGAAGGTTTTGTTAAGCATATATTAACCAAACTTTACTCAAGCGTGAAATGAGGTCAAATTTTCAACAAGGTCCGATTCACACGAATGACATGTCAAATTGTTTGTCATGACTTGTACATTACAAATATATATACTTTTAAAATGTTTGGATTACTCATTTTAAGATAGATAGGATTATTTGGTCGGCGATCATGAATGTAGAGAAAGAAGTACTTATGTGCAAAATAGTGATTATTGATTGCATAAAATCGATAATCGATACAGCCTTCTAAATCACCATAAATGATACACTCGACTATATGATAACATGTACCTAATATGCATTCAATACTCTTTTTAATTTTAAAAGTTATAGAAAAGTCAGAACTTTAATATTCAATGTAGTATTTTCATTGATTTTCAGTGGTAGATGAATTTTCAGTGTTAAAATTGTTATAGTGACTTTTCAACCATACATTGTTTGTACTTGAACTTGCTGAATTAGTCAACCGGAATCATTCCATCAAGATCAACCATGATACGGTCAATACCATGATTCCAATAACAAGGTGTAATTAAGGTCGGTTACAATAACCAGGTCAAATAGTTATGGCTTACATAAGCAAGTCGAATAGTACAATAGTGACAGTTC
Organism: Ophiothrix spiculata; assembly: GCA_000969725.1. Lineage (NCBI taxonomy): Eukaryota > Metazoa > Echinodermata > Ophiuroidea > Amphilepidida > Ophiotrichidae > Ophiothrix > Ophiothrix spiculata. The sequence continues at coordinate 9,714 of JXSR01S005559.1, read as the reverse complement.
AGCAAATATAGGTTTTCACAGAATTTTTTTCACACATTTTGCACTGATTTTGATAACATTCAATTTTGTCCCAAACATTTTTGTCAGAAAGTCGTATTTTTTTAATTTCATACTCGTGTCAAACAGCCAGGGAAGGGGGGGGGGCACTCATATCTTGAACTTGTAACAATGCACTTGATTAAAAACAATGATTAAGGCTAGTTTTGACAAAACAAAAATATGATCCTATAGGACCGTCGTTATAGGATATCAAACTGGACAATTTCAAGACTTTAGGGTATGTGTTTTTTTTTTCACAGGCAATCCTCATTTCGGATATAAAGTATCCATTTTATGCCGCATTTGTAATCATATTTCAACAAATGGTCATATTTTTTGAGGCGAGGCCCATTTGCGTTACAGCTCACTCAATCCATCAATACCTAACTCCGTCCTGGTAATCGTTGATTAGAGTTGATAAATACCTTTATTTGGCTAATATTTTTAATTGATTTCATAGACTAATACATTATCTTCAAAATCATACCAAAATGATGACATATCATACGATTATTGAAAAGTTGTGACAAAATGTGATGCACAATGTACATATCTCATCCACACCAATCACATTTATGCCTGTTTTCATCTCTGGCTAAATTAGCTTATTGACTTTAACTTGTTAAAAGCGTTATTTATGAATTTTATTCGGGTTAATTCCAACTTGTTTTTGATAAACAATAACTAGCCTTTAAAATCATATAAGATTTATGACACTTCAATGGATTTTTAAATTATGACAGAACAATTCATGCACAATTTTGATGATGCCTCATCCTCACCCGCCTCCACCCCTGGCTAAGTAGCTTTAACGGGTCATTTAGCTTAATTAATCACTTCATTTGGGTTCTATTCTTAATTTCTTGAAGGTCAAATAAATTGTCTTTGAAATCATACCAACATTATGACATTTCATTTGATTGTTGAATTTGGATACATCACTGTTTTGGTATGATGTATTTTATATCAGTGTCCATATCCGTACCTCTTTACCCATAAAATTGTGTTAAGGGTATCTTTCAAAAACGTACATGTCATTGGGGAGTTTGCGAAAATAAAGTTAAGGTTATCGTATACGTAAAATATATGTATTCCTTATAGGGATTTATTTAAAAATATGCATGAGTTATCTTTATACGGTATCCATATAATAATGGGTCAACACCCACTTAACCAAATTCAGTTTGGTCGAACTCACAATTCGGATACGTATCCGAATTCGGATACTCCTAATCAAAATTCTGATACCCGTATCCGAATTTGGATTAAAATCAGCTGAAACGGGATATCGGCGGAAATGAATATTCAGCTTGAAGACGTCTTGCTACCTACAAATAATAAAAATATCAGATTCAGTTGTGGCAATTACCATGAGTTTAGTATTTCTTCGACAGCTCTACAATGTTCCCTGCAATGCTCACATTTGATCGATCAAACTTTAATAATCAGTGTTGATCGAACTTTGACTGACGTCATCCGAGAAAAGTCGGGAGAGATCATAGTTGAGCTAATTATTTCAATATAACAAATAACTCGGATGACGAGTAACACTAAATTCATCATCATACTCCAGATATAGTATTAAATTACTCCCTTTTTTGCTCCACTCGTTTTACTCCGCACTGTTTACTCGCTGAAATTAAGAGTGTAGGGGTAACGTTAGTATCAGTTGTTTAACGGATTTTTATATTTACAGATTTGGCCAGCGGAAAGGATTGGGGATTTTCAAAGATTTTAGGTAAGGTACAATATTAGATAATGCATAATGCCCAGGCAAGCTACTATACAACAGGATGGTTCGAGAATTAATAGTCTCGCCAGCTTTAAGACCATTGACCGCCAATTGCATCACGTACCTCGGTTCAATTTTGATATTAAAAAAATAATATTTAAATTTGACTTAATGACCTAGACCTCCACCTGAACCCTCTACAAAAAAAAAACCCCACTTGGTTATAGGTATTGAAGGTGCTAGTTAAATCCATATAATATGTATAAAAGTATGTGAGTTTTTTATGTATAGTGCACTGTTGATATAAAGAGACCATCATTTATTTATTTATTTCTTGATAGCACGCAACGCACGCACAACGCACGCGCATGTGCTTGCCAGCTTGCGCTATCGATTTGTTTTTTGCACCATGGCATGCATATCATAATTAAGAAACCCTCAGGTATAGGAAAATATGCTTTCGGAATGGCGATCATTTTTTCCTTTTTCGGAATAGCGAACCTTCGGGTTAGCGAACATTCGCACTGGCGAACTTTTGAATACTGGTGTTCTAACTTTTTTGCATAAGTTGAACACCAGCATTCAAAAATTGGTTTAAAAACATACGTGACGCGTCTTGATTATTAAAAGTGTTCTAAATTAAGTAAATAAACACTAGTGTGCACCACTTTCCACATTTTAAAGAGCATTGATGTTCTAAGTTAGAGATTATGAACACATCGGACGCGTACTTTAGGCGTCATGTGTTCGGCAAAATTTGCAGTGCAGTAGTTAAAAGGGAACCACCCAACGTTTTGAGTAAACTTTACTCATCTTGTGTTGAGTACAAATCTACCCCTGAATAGAGTAAAAAATATTACTCAATTGTAGAGTAGATCTCTACTCATTTTTAAATGAGTAATGCATTGCTCATATTGTTGAGAAAAATGTTTTGACTCAATTTAACTGAGTCAACACAGTTAAGTAATTTGTTTTGATCAAGTTGAATATAATGTTGTTTTACTCAATTATTATGGAGTAAAAATAGTTAGTTTAAAACTGCATGTTTTTATTGATTTAAACTAAAACTCGTATATACGAACAGTCACGAACAGTGTTTAGTCCGTTCAGTAGGATCACGGGCATCAAGCTAAGCGAGCTGTCCGTGTTAGCTTGCTGCCCGTGGTCCTTCTAGACTGCACGCATTTAAGCATCACGTTCGCTGTTCAATCACTGCACATCATAAAGCTAACAGCAACCACAAAAATAATAGTTTCATAAATTTGATGAGACCAAAGTATTCTAGAATATATCAGAATGCATGAATGTAGCTCTATGATGAAGACGTCTTGCTACCTACAAATAATAAAAATATCAGATTCAGTTGTGGCAATTACCATGAGTTTAGTATTTCTTCGACAGCTCTACAATGTTCCCTGCAATGCTCACATTTGATCGATCAAACTTTAATAATCAGTGTTGATCGAACTTTGACTGACGTCATCCGAGAAAAGTCGGGATAGATCATAGTTGAGCTAATTATTTCAATATAACAAATAACTCGGATGACGAGTAACACTAAATTCATCATCATACTCCAGATATAGTATTAAATTACTCCCTTTTTTGCTCCACTCGTTTTACTCCGCACTGTTTACTCGCTGAAATTAAGAGTGTAGGGGTAACGTTAGTATCAGTTGTTTAACGGATTTTTATATTTACAGATTTGGCCAGCGGAAAGGATTGGGGATTTTCAAAGATTTTAGGTAAGGTACAATATTAGATAATGCATAATGCCCAGGCAAGCTACTATACAACAGGATGGTTCGAGAAATAATAGTCTCGCCAGCTTTAAGACCATTGACCGCCAATTGCATCACGTACCTCGGTTCAATTTTGATATTTAAAAATTAATATTTAAATTTGACTTAATGACCTAGACCTCCACCTGAACCCTCTAAAAAAAAAACCCACTTGGTTATAGGTATTGAAGGTGCTAGTTAAATCCATATAATATGTATAAAGTATGTGAGTTTTTTATGTATAGTGCACTGTTGATATAAAGAGACCATCATTCTTTCTTGATAGCACGCAACGCACGCGCAAGTTGCAAAGACCAAGGCACTAATTGCAGTCAGGCGGCGGTACTCAGAGTCTTGTGTCAGCTACCACCAATACATGACAGCTGTAGGAAAACATGCGGTCTTTGTTAAGGTAAAGAACAAACAAGCTGTCAGGAAAACATGCGGTCTTTGTTAAGGTAAACATTAAACAAGCAGAGAGGAAACATGAGGTCTTTGTAAGCCCTAAAGCCCCCAAAGGCCCGAATACGCCATTATAGACAGGGGTCCTATATGGGCACGAAATTGCTGCCTGGGCAGCGCCCCCGGTGGATTGGTATAGGTGGACATGGATCGGGATGCGAGCCTCAGCGGAAACCATCCCTTTTGACACCCTAATTTCCGAGGATTGAAGGAATAAGTAGGAGGGTAGGGTTAGGGTAAACAACAAACAAGCTATTAGAAAACATTGGGTCTTTGTTAAGGTAAAAAAAAAAGTGACAAAACATGCGGTCTTTGTTAAGGCAAAACAAAATAAACATACACGTTTTGAGAAAACATGAGGTATTCGATAAGGTTAAGAACACACAATCTGTGAGAAAACATGCGGTCTTTGTTAAGGTCAAGAACCAACAAGCTATGAGAAAATATGCGGTCCTAAGTAAGGTAAAGAAGAAAGAAGTTCTGAAAAAATTTCAGTCTTTGTTAAGGTAAACAACAGACAAACTGTGAGATAACATAATGGTCTTTGATAAGGTAAAGAACAAACAACCTTTGATAACGTAAAGTGTTAGATCAGTTGTGAGAAAAAAATGCGGTCTTTGATAACGTAATAAACAAAGAAGCTGTGGGAAAACATGTGTGTTCTTAAGTTTAAGAATACACAAACTGTGATAAAACATACGGTTTTTGATAAGGTAAAAAAAAAACAAGCTGTGAGAAAAGCATGCGGTCTTTGATAATGTAAAGTGCTAGACAAGCTGTGAGAAAACACGCGGTCTTTGTTAAGTTAAAGAACAGACAAGCTGCAACAAACATGCGGTCTTTAATAAGGTAAACAACAGACAAGCTGTGAGAAAATATGTGGTCTTTGTTAAGGTAAAGAACAAATGTGTTGTGAGAAAGCATGCGGTCTTTGATGACGTAAAGTTTGAGACAAGCTGTGAGAAAACATGCGGACTTTGATAGGTAAGGAACAAACAAGCTGTGAGAAAATATGTGGTATTTGATAACGCTATGTGGCAGAAAAGCTGTGAGAAAACATGCGGTCTTTGATAACGTAAAGAACAATCAATTTGTGAGAAAACACGCGGTCTTTGATAACGTAAAGAACGAACAAGCTTTGAGAAAACATGCGGTCTTTGTTATGGTAAAGAACAATCAAGCTGTGAGAAAAAATGCGGTCTTTGTGTACAGAACAGACAAACTTTAAGGAAAAATGCGGTCTTTGTTAAGGTAAAGAACAGACAAGCTTCAAGAAAAAACGGTCATGTTGTTAAGGTACAGAACAGACAACATGCATTCTTTGTTAAGGTAAAGATCAGACAATATATGAGAAAAAATCTGCCCTCCAAAGTAAAAACGCATTATGTGACATTTTGGCCAGTTTAGTTTTCTTTTACGAATGTGTACTATAAAGTATGTTTAAACACATGGTAAACATCATTTAAAAAAAATATATATTTTCAAAGAGTGGATGTTTGGTATGACAAAGTAAGAACGCAGTATTTGCAAAATGAATCATCAGCACGATAACATCAAGCGCACGGTCCAAATTCCAAGATATTTGAACAATATTTGTGTGTTTATTATAACTGATATATACTGGTAAACTGTTGTCAAAGTAAAAACGGAGTATGTGCAAAATGGTATGTAACAAACAAGTTGTGAGAAAATTATCAAATTAAGACAGTTTATGAAATGCACATAAGCATCGTTTTTGTTTGAATTGTGTCATACAAAGCCAAGTCTCCAAAACATTGCCCGAATATGAAAAAAAAAAGATTAAAATTTATTGTTTAAGGCGCTTGTTCCGATTTTTCCAAATTTAATGTTCAATTCATATAAAAGATGACCACGAAAGAAAGAAGTTTCAAAATTTCAGCTAAATTGGTCAAACTGTTTTGATTTTATAGGCAATTTTGTATTTCAGAACCGCCTATACGTGTAATACTTATGTAAAATCAATACCATAATTAGACACATTCTCATGTTTATTCCAAAACGAAACATAATAAGCTGTAAAATTTCACTAGATTTATGAGAAAAATATGAGCAATATGTTGGTACCAAATTCGCAAAAAGTGTAAACAAAGTAGAAGCAATCGTACCAAGCTCCTTTAAAATATGACGTTACCATAGCTGTTTGCATATTAATATTCATATCTCTGACGTTACCTTATCTTATTGCATATTAATGTGCTCCATTTAAAGACCGTTATTTTTACACTCGTCACTGGCAAGCACATGCAGTTATCCACAACGCAGTTGAGTATCAGTGCTCCGATCGATGACGGTAGGATATAGCCTCCCCATACCCCTGAATAATCTAACGATGTGTCCCTTACTTCAAATAGTAACCCATGCTTATTAGGGAAACCTTAAATAAGATTCAACACTGGGCAGCAATTATGGATACCCTTGCTTGTTTTAACTGGCTGTACTATGATTTTAATTTCAGAGGAGAAACGTTATGATGCAGCAGTTTTGAAGCTCTTCGATGAAAATAAGAAGTGGAGATATACATATACCATGTACCATATTGTCAAGATGTCACTCCGTATAACTACTTAATAAATAGTACAGTCGAAATTATCTGAATGTACAGATTTAAGCCAATACAGGCCTGGGTAAAACACACAAATATATCAAGTTCTGAATCATTCATTATTACAGCTTTCTCAAAATATGTTATTTATAAGAATGAGAGTCTACCTAACTTGAAACTGCATCAATTTAATCATGATTTATTGACTTAGTAGAGTATGTTCTTAAGAATTATTTTGTAGGACGAATTGTCATTAGAATGCAGTTATTCATTATAAACAAACAAACAAAAATAAATGTAAATTTATCAACGAGAGGACAGTTAGGTGTTTGCTTGATCAATTTGCAATTGCAGTTGCTACAATTTACATCCGACAAACTGAGCCACCTGAGAGGGAACGTAAGGTTAAAAAATACGATTTTGAGGTCAATATTCAAAAGACGGCACCTTTTATCAAGGTCATTTAATATTAAGGCTGAATTGTGGGGAAAAAACATCTGTATAGTTCAAGAGTGTTTGAATTCACTGCAACTTAATCGATGTGATATTGGAAGGGGTATGCTTCAATATGGAAAGTACCAAACAGTGACGTAAATGACCCCTTTTCCAACTCTGTTTCAGCAGAAAAACGAGTCAAAAGTTGTTTTGATGACTACTGAAGGGTTTAAATAATTAAGGATGTTATATACCTTTAGGGACCAGTCCATGTTCACAACAACCATTTTTTGTTTGTAACTAGATGGATGTTTAGGGTTATTTTATGTTTTGCTAGTTAGAAGGTTCGCTAGTCCGAAAATTAAAACAAGGTTCGCTAGTTCGAAAATGAAACAAGGTCCGCTAGTCCGAAATTAAAAAAGGTTAGTTTTGTTTTTTCAAATTGGGACAAGTAAAAATAAAATAGGATTCACTAGTCCTAAAAAAGAAATTAGGTTCGTTAGTCCGAAAATGAAATTAGGTTTGCTAGTCCGAAAATAAAATAGGGTCCGCTTGTCTGAAAATAATAACTTTTGTTGATTTGCAACCTTTTTTTCGGACTAGGAAACCTTATTTCATTTTCAAATTAGCGAACCCTATTTCATTTTCGGACTGGCGAATCTTAGGATTAGTGGACCTTTTTAAAATGTCGGACTGGCGGACCTTATTTCCTTTTTGTGACTAGCGAACATTTTTTTCTTCAAATTCGGACTAGCGAACCCTATCTTCATGATGAGGGACCTTTTTCAAATTCGGACTAGCGAACCCTTAGGTATAGGAAAATACGCTTTCGGTCTGGTGAACCTTAAATAATTGTTTGGACTTTCGACTAGCAAGAATAATAATTTGACCTAACCAAAAAAATTATGCTTTCAACATTTTGCGACGGAAGGGAGAAAAGAATATTCATTTGCGTAAAACTTGTATTGCTTGCAAACCACATTAAGAGATCAAACAAACTCATCAAGGCATCAATACTCAAGGCTTTCCCCCCTTTTCTTTGCATTATTGTTTTATTAATGTATTTAAAGAAACTGTTTAAATATGCCAAAATACAAATACAAAACGTCAAATGCTTGATTCGTTGTTCTTATTTTCATGTTTGTGTCTCCCACTGAATGATATTAAGGAGGCGACACCCGTCTATAACTAAATTCAATATACGTGATTTGAAACCGAAGTAATTAACTTCTTGATTTGATTTGATTTTGATTTGATTTGATTTGATTTGATTTTATTCAGGAATATAACATGGCACATATATAAAACATACATTATTCAGAATTAACTGAAAAATGCTACATTACAATTACAAACATCTTATAGAAAATAATACAGCACACGAGTCGACCATTCCTCGGGTAACCCAA
>JXSR01S005558.1:357325-370117 GCA_000969725.1 Ophiothrix spiculata | reverse complement strand
CATAGAAGGCCGAGCACCAACGAAGCACAGAACTCTGCAGTATATCTTCATATCAGAGACTCTAAACATACCGTGAACTTAGAGGATGTTATAATTCTTGATAAGGAGGAACAATACCACAAGCGAGGAATTAAGGAAGCCATTTGGGAAAGGATTGAGAACCCGACCCTCAATAAAAAGGGGGGTATACGCTACTGCTTATCTCACGTGTGGGACCGGGCACTTCGTGACGTCACTAGCCGTCTGTCACGTGATCATCCCCAGGAATCAGATGCCTGTTGAAGACCATTGGTTATGGTCGCAACGTCGCATAGTTGCAAATGTAAGTTCCAGTATTTGATTTATTTATCATTTATAATTCTTCAGATTGATCAATTAACTTTATTTGGCATTTCCATAAAAGTACTGTGATGGTCAACCCCTAAGGCCAAAACTTTATTTTGAAAAGTACATCTTTCATATGAATTTCCTTTCCACAAAACTACTACAATGGTTTTCATATGAAAGCTTTAATCAATCAGGCAACTCTCGCAGGTTTTGGGGGAACATTTGATGTTCTTCTTGCGTACAAGTCTGTGTGGTACTTGGTTGCCTGATGCTATGCTTGGTTATAAATTGGCAATCAAACGGACATTTTCAACGGCCACGATGTAAGTGTCCTTGTGTTTCAATAATAATATAGCCATAGCTATGCAGTTCAAGCCCCTGCATTATTGATAGAGTTGTTTAAGTAGCAATTAGGAGATAACCACTCACTGTTAACAACAAGCCTTTATGATAACAAGTCTAGTTAATGGTCAATCCCTAAGGCAAAAACTGTATTTTGAGATGTCTTATATATGCATTTGCACGCATCTAACTTTGCAAACATCTTAGAATACCCTTTAGTACCAAGAGAGAAGCATCAATGACGTAATAAAGGAAACTGTCCTTGCATCTTTCAAAACATGAAAATGTGTAGCTTCCCTGGATGCTTTCTTTCCCAACAATCGAAAAGTAATATATTATATTTCAAAATGTGATGTATGGTAAGTGTTAATCTTCTCTTTGTAAATTGTTTAAATGGAAATGCAGACGCCCCATCTCCATGCCAAACAATGTTTTTGTTGATTCACCTGTTTGCAATTAGATTTATTTGTAACTGCCACAAAACAGATTCATCAATAAATCCAGCTCTGAGATTTACTATCCTTGTCATTGCTTGTTTATTACGGGTCGAGCGGTTAGAGCACGGGTCTCGTAATACAGAGGTTGTGGGTTCAAGCAAGAAACTTTACTCTAATGGCTCCGTGGTTTGGATAGTCACGTTACGCTGTTGGTCCCCTGTGCAAATGCTCCTTCTTGGGGCACTGCATAGAGTGTATACCTGGTGAGTCTATATACAATGGGCAGATATATATGTGTACGTCCCATGGGTTCCATGAAATGTTTTGTTTCCAGAAAGTGAAATTCACATTCAAATATACTCAGGCTTTGTTGCATAATTTCATGTCAGTATTTTGAAGAAATTTCATACATTTATATTTCTTGTATCTTCAAGTTGTTGTTTTGCAATTAGATCATTTATTTGTATGTGTCCACAAAATAGATTTGACAATCTATCTATGGGACTTCCATCTTTGCCATTACTACTTTATTCAAGGAAATTGAAAATTAGAAGTGGTATTTGCTGCCATGTTGTTGTTGCTCATCGGGCATAATTTAGTATCGAGGGAAAAAAGGTTAAATTGCTTTACCGCATGCTCTACAATTACATTTTTCTGAATGTTGCCAAAAAAAAGCCACAATTTTAGCCATGCACTAGAGGTTCTGTTCTGCTATTCTGCCTTTGGTATTATAGATATTCCTAGTCACACTTGCAACCCTCGCCTATTTAGTTCACTGACTCTACATAGAACAGTAATCTATAAAGCCACTGACAGCCGACTCGCAGGTGAGGCCCTCTTGTCAGTAAACCAAATCAGTCAAGCCCGATTGTAGTGCTAGATATTCCATTGTTTAAACCTTGTATGAAATGCATACATAAAGTGAGTTCCATGTATTCATAGAAATTTTATTTGTTTCAGAACTTGAAATTTACATTCAAATTCACCAAAGGCTAGTTGTTGCATTTTCAATATTAGTATATTTTGATAAAATCCTTATTTCTTTATCTAGATCACCAACTTTGCTATTTACTTTAATGGACACATAGACATATATCCTTGAAAAGGGGAAGTTTGATTTATACTCTTCCAGTGAAAGTAGGCACTGTGCTTTTGAATCTGAATTTGTTGATATTTCAAACAAAAATATTCAAATTTAATTTATATATTTGATTAACAGAATTTTGGTTCCATAAATTGAATTATGAGTAATTATTTACTGAGTAATTCTTCAGATTGATCAATTAACTTTATTTGGCATTTCCATAAAAGTATTGTGATGGTCAAACCCTAAGGCCAAAACTTTATTTTGAAAAGTACATCTTTCATATGCATTTCCTTTCCACAAAACTACTGTTTTCATATAAAAGCTTTAATCAATCAGGCAACTGTCACAGGTTTTGGGGGAACATTTGATGTTCTTCTTGCGTACAAGTCTGTGTGGTACTTGGTTGCTTGATGCTATGCTTGGTTATAAATTTGCAATCAAATGGACATTTCCAAACGCCACGATGTAAGTGTCCTTGTATTTCAATAATAATATAGCCATAGCCAGTCTATCGGTAGGTGGCAATATTTCGCCTTCTTCTTTATTCATAACATTTTTGCAATATCGCTATCTGGGCGGTGGGTATGAATATAAGTACAAGATCTTAAAATCGAATTAAATCTCTGAAAGAAGTCTGAATTTCAGAAAATTTTCAGAGCAGATAAATGAAAGTCTTAAAAACATTTTACAATTTTAAAAAGTGTGAATTTTTAAACTGTATTTCCAATAGCGAGACATTTATCGGTGTGTTTATTTTGAACAAGAGCGATGAAATTGGGTCTCAAAATTTAAGCTAAAATTAATACTTACCAGTATTATATATTTTAATTGTACCGCTGAATACAAAGATTGAACCTTTATGTGTTTATTCATCCCAAAATCTTACGATAAATATTGATAAAACAGATTTGATGTAGTATGTGTCAAATCACACTGAAATTGTCGTGAAATTTGACCATATAATGATCAGTGCGCATGCGTAATGCAGCGTAAACAACAGCTTTGAATACGTAGGATATAGTTAATAAATGGCTAAGCGGTGATAACACAAGCTTCTTATGCAGAAGGTCGCGGGTTCGATCCCGTCATAGTCATTTTGTAAATTTCTAAAAAATGTTTGGCCGTGGCACGTTGATTTTTCTTCAATTATTCACTGTCAGGAATAAAATTCAGGAATTTTTGACATAATTTATATAAAAGAACCCAAAAGGCTACTTCTCAGTCAAAAAAACACATGTCAGGTTCATTAATTTTCACATGAAATGCAATATATTTCAGCACAGCAAGGGCCAAGCCATTCAAAGCGCAACTTGGTCTGAGCTACATGTGCGCTGCTGGTATCAGATGACCTGTCATGACAAAGGTGCTGGTTATCGAAATCTTGGTGCCTTGTTATCGCAATGCAAATTGCAGGCAAGTATGAAGAGCCGATATTAGGTACCTTTCATACACCACATCAGCGTATTTATTTCTACTTGTTTTATCTTCAAGTTTTAAAGTCTTATCTGCAAAATATATTTTCCAAATTTCATCAATCTGAGTTTTTATATATTTGCTAGTGGAATCGACCAAAGTGACATCTTTATATCTTCTAAAACAAGATTGATGTAGGGGTTGAAATTTGTATGTCTAAAAAGGCTCAAAATTGTTGATTTTTATAGAAAATACCATATAATGCATCATTTTTTACCAATAGCAAAAAATTCAGTCACATTATAAAGGAAAAACTCCAAATTTTCATACCACGTTCCCAATTTGCATTTGCTTTCTCCTTGTTCAAATACTAGGGGTTCAAAGTCAGCTTTATTGGCAGGTCACGTTAATAAAAAAAATCTCGCAACCAAGATTTTGTAATATCGATCACGAGATCTGGAATACACATTGCTCATTATAAGCTCATTTGCATAGGACCATACGACACACTGTAGCTATGCAGTTCAAATCCCTGCATTATTGACTGAGTTGTTAAAGCAGCAATTAGGAGATAACCACTCACTGTTAACAACAAGCCTTTACGATAACAAGTGTAGTTAATGGTCAATCCCTGAGGCAAAAACTGTATTTTGAGAAGTCTTGTATACGCATTTGTATGCGTCTAACTTTGCAAACATCTTAGAATACCCTTTAGTAGCAAGGGAGAAGCATCAATGACGTAATAAAGGAAAGCTGTCTTTGAATCATTCAAAACATGAAACATGAAAATTTGTTGATTCAATGGCGAGTTTCTTTTCAACAATAGAAAAGTAATACTGCTGTTTTTATATTTTCAAAATGTGATGTATGGTAAGCGTAAATCATCTTGTTGTAAATTGTTTATATTGAAAGACAAATGTGCCATCTTAATGACAAACAAATGTATATGTTGACTCACCTGTTTGCAATTAGATTTATTTGTAACTGCCACATAACAGATTCATCAATAAATCTAGCTGTAAGATAACTATCCTTGTCATTGCTTGTTTATCATTTTATTTTATATCATGATTACAGTGATTTGAGCCATGCAATAGTTTGTACTATTGCACGGTTTGAAACAAACAGGTGTGATAACATGATATAAAACAAATATTGAATGCCTATGCACGTGCAATAGTACCAAATATATCATTCGGTCAAATTTGGACTGATCCATTTCACTCGGCTACGCCTCGTGAAATAGAAAAGTCCAAATTTGACCTCATGATATATTTGGTACTATTGCACTCTCAGGCATTAAATATTTGTATAATATACAATGGGCACATATATATATGTACGTCCCATGGGTTCAGTTAAATGTTTTGTTTCAAGAAATAAAATTCAAATTCAAATATACTCAGGCTTTGTTGCATATTTCGTGTCAGTATTTTGATGAACACCAAAGAGAGTTTGTTATTTCCATACTGCTATTATACACTTTAGAAGGTCTGAATTTGAAGAAATTTCATACATTTCTTGTATCTTCAAGTAGTTGTTTTGCAACTAGATTTATTTTTATGTGTCCACTTTGACAATCTATCTATGGGACTTCCATCTTTGCCATAATACTAGTTTATTCAAGGAAATTGAAAATTAGAGGTGGTGCTTGCTGCCATGTTGTTGTTGTTCATCAACCATATTTTAGTATCAAGGGAAAAAAGGTTTATTTGCTTTACCACATGCTCTACAATTACATTTTTCTGTATGTTGCCAAAAAAGCTACAATTTTAGCCATGCATTAAAGGTTCTGGTCTGCTATTATTGCTATTCTAAATTGATATTCCATTGTTTTAACCTTGTATGAAATGCATACATAAAGTGAAGTCCATGTATTCATAGACATTTGTTTCAGAACTTGAAATTTACATTCAAATTTACCAAAGGCTTGTTGTTGCATTTTCCATGTAAGTATATTTTCATAAAATCCTTATTTCTTTATCTAGATCACCAATTTTGCTATTTACTTTAAAGGACACATAGACATATATACTTGAATGAAAAGGGGAAGTTTGATTTATATTCTGCCAGTGCAAATAGGCACTGTACTTTTGTGTCTGAATTTGTTGATATTTCAAACAAAGTATTCAAATTTTATTTGATTATTTGATTAACAGAATTTTGGTTTCATTGAATTATGAGTAATTATTTACTGAGTAATTCTTCAGATTGATCAATTAACTTTATTTGCCATTTCCATAAAAGTATTGTGATGGTCAACCCCTAAGGCCAAAATTTTACTTCAAAAAGTGCATCTTTCATATGCATTTCCTTTCCACAAAACTACTGCAATGGTTTTCATATGGAAGGTTTAATCAATCAGGCAACTCTCACAGGTTTTGGGGGAACATTTGATGTTCTTCTTGCGTACAAGTCTGTGTGGTACTTGGTTGCCTGATGCTATGTTTGGTTATAAATTTGCAATCAACTGGACATTTCCAAAGGCCACGATGTAAGTGTCCTTGTATTTCAATAATAATATAGCCATAGCTATGCAGTTCAAGACCCTGCATTATTGATTGAGTTGTTTAAGCAGCAATTAGGAGATAACCACTCACTGTTAACAACAAGCCTTTATGATAACAAGTGTAGTTAATGGTCAATCCCTAAGGCAAAAACTGTATTTTGAGAAGTCTTGTATATGCATTTGTATGCATCTTAATTTGCAAACATCTTAGAATACCCTTAAGTACCAAGAGAGAAGCATCAATGACGTAATAAAGAAAAACTGTCCTTGCATCTTTCAAAACAGGAAACATGAAAATGTGTGGCTTCAATGGAGAGTTTCTTTTCAACAATAGAAAAATTAATACTGTTGTTTTTATATTTTCAAAATGTGATGTATAGTAAATGTAAATCTTCTTGTTGTAAATTGTTTATATTGAAAGACAAATGCCCCATCTTCATGACAAACAAATGTATTTGTTGATTCACCTGTTTGCAATTCGATTTATTTGTAACTACCACAAAACAGATTCATCAATAAATCCAGCTCTAAGATTTACTATCCTTGCCATTGCCTGTTTACTATAGTTTATTGTAGTTTATCATTTGCAATGTGCTCATATGTGTAAGTCCAGGTCCCATGGGTTCCTTGAAATGATTCATTTCCAGAAATGAAATACACATTCAAATATACTTAAGGTGTTGTTACATATTTCATATAAATATTTTGATGAACACCCGAGAGAGTTTTTTATTTCTCTAGTTTTTCTTCCACTTTTTTAAATTTACTTTTAGAAAATTGTTTACTGGTTAAAGGAAGTAATCTTTGACTTCTCTACTGCTATTTGAAATATACACATTTGAAGTTTGAAATAGATGAGACAATAAATCTAACTCTACTATCCTTGCCATTGATAGTGTGCTAGTTTATTATTTGCAATGCGCACAAATATGTAAGTCCCATGGGTTGAGTGAAATGTTTTGTTTCCAGAAATGAAATATACATTCAAATATACTTAGGCTTTGTTGCATATTTCATGTAATATTTTTGATGAACACCCAAGAGAGTTTGCTATTTTCCTAGCTTTATCTCCCACCTTCTTTCTTTATGTTTAGGGATTTTCTCCTGGCTCAAGGTGTATCTGATTTCTCTACTGCAATTTGAGATATGCACTTTTGAAGTTCGAAATTGTAAAACAAATATATTGCTGGTATCTTCATGTTGTTGTGATTTTGCAATAAGATGTACTTGTAAGCTGCTACAAACATATTTGATGAAAAATACCGTATTCACTCATCCAATTCAACAATTTGTCGACTTCAAACTTTTCAAAAAAATCACAATAGACTGTGGCTGAAGCATTGTCAAAGTATTTTGAACCATATTTGGATTGCTGGTATGAAATAACTTAAGGGGGTTCTCTGGTAAAACCATACTTTTTCTTCCAAAATTTACTAAATGTTAACTTGAAAACAACTTTGATGTATAGGCCTGAAGTACACAATTTAAAAAACGTGGTTTTATTGTATCCATTTATGCCCATTGCCATGGTAAAGGCATCCATCTTGGATCTTTCCATATGTCACAGGAATGTGTGTAACTCCGCAAGCGTATAATATTTTTTCAAGCAAAAGGTGTCTATTTACGCAGAAAAATATTATCTGTGTCATCACAAAGCCATTTTTTTGCATTTTTTGCCTATAGTCTTTGTAATTAAAGGAGAAGTTGATTTTGGCGGGAAAACAACAAATTTTGTACGTAATTCTCTAAAAATAAAAACGGCATTTGTTTTCAAAAATCCGGCTTTGTACGACATAGACAATGCAAAGTTACATATTTGTGCCAATGTGGATTAAATTTGTAAATCACTTGTTATTTACCAAAGAACTCCCTAAACAGTAAAGGTGATGTATATTCATAAAATCTGTAGTTGAAATGGATGAGTAGATACAGTATACAATAGACCTTTTCAAAACACTACTTTCTGAGAATTTCTGAAGCTGATTTTACACTTTCCGGCAATTGCCGACAGAAAAAGTGACTCTTCAACACAATAGCCAGAATGTTAAGTTCACGTTTTCGTCAACTGGTCACGTGATCGATATTCCAAAGGTTTCCAAATGGATTTTGAAAAGGTCTATAGAATACCATCTTTGCCATTGCAACTTCTAGCTCTATTGATTGCAGTTGTATGCAATGTGCACACACATCAGAGTCCCATGGGTTTACAGAGTTGTTTTGTTTCAAGAAATGGAATTTACATTCAAATGTACTAAGGGCATTATTGCATTTTTCATGCAAGTATTTTGATGAACACCTAAGAGAATATTTTTCTGTTATTATCTATATAGGTTTTTATATTTAACTTATATGGCAACTCCCATGGGTTCAGTGAAACTGTTATGTTTCAAGAAATGAAATTTACATTCAAATATGTTAAGGACTTTCTTCATATTTTACATGTCAGTATATATTTTGCTGAATACCTAACAGACTTCCTAATTTTTTCCTCCATATCTATACTTCTAATATCATGTAATTTCACTTCAACGTATCCTAACATTAAAGATGATAGAAATACAGTTCTATTAAATTACAGTTAATCAATCAATCTTTTCATACCAGCTGATATATGTAAAATGTGCTAATTGTAATCAATTGCCTATATGTCATTACAGCTTGTAATTAAAATGCATATTGTAACAATTCCTTAGAAAATACGATAATTCATTCCCAATATGACTTGCTTTTGACTTCAACAATTCTAGTTTAAAATCTTATATACATCTTGTTTCTATGCCTATGATAGTAAAACACAAATTATTTTGGATTGAACTGTTTTCTTTTAATATACAATTAATTGTATAAGAAGTTTTGATCAAACTGGTAAATCCAATAGAGGTACAAATTCAGGCTTTAGAACACAGTGGAAAGTTTCACCAACATCACAGAATTTAACATTGATTTTCTCACCATTTTAGTCATTAAAAATTCCTTAGAAAATATGAGAATTCATTCCCAATATGACTTGCTTTTGACTTCAATAATTCTAGTGTAAAATCTTATTATAAATATCTTGTTTCTATGCCTATGATACTAGTAAAACACAAATTATTTTTGATTAAATTGTTTCTCTTTTAATATATAATAAATTGTATTAAGAAGCTTTGATCAAACTGGTAAATCCAATGGAGGAATAAATTCAGAATTTAGAACACAGTGGAAAGTTTCACCAACATCACATAATTAAACATTAATTCTCTCACCATTTTAGCCATTTCAGTGTATTTTTATAAAACTTTTTTTTTTTTACTACATTTTAACCCTTTGAACCCTGGCCATTCCATGTGTACCTGTACCACTGACCCGGGGCAACCAAAAAATTAAAAAACACAATATAACCCCAAAACTTATTGATTTGGATTTCCCTTGCTTTACTTTTTCATTTTACAGTAGTCTGAACTGTTTCAATAACCAGTATTCAAAAAGAATATTATTTATGTCAACCAACATATTCAACATTTACATTGTGGTCTATGGGAGAGGCCGTATTTGTAGAAAATTGTGATCAAATTTACAAAAAATATGAGGAATTTGTCACCTTTGTCAAGTAAGTAGGAACAAACTGACCTATCAACCATGGGTTCAAATCTTCAATGATGACTTTCGATAAAAATAAGACCGCTGAAAATTGTAATTACTCATGCCTGTTGTGAGACACATCAAGTTTCTGACACATGACCTAAAAGCTCATCGGGTATACGGTACATGTACACGAGAGCCGGTATACCAGCTCGTCGGGTTCAAAGGGTTAAGACTTTATTTAGAGCATTTACATATTTTCGGTAGTAATTTAACTCACCTTTGACTGTGGCTGTTCTAGTACAATTGTAAAGGATGGCAAGTTCTCCAAACACTTTCCCACGTGTCATTGTTGTTAAGAATTTCCCGTCTTTTGTTACTTCCACCTTGCCCTCTGTAAAAGAGAAAGAAAATTATCTGTAAGCATTGTCTATCTATCTACAGGGTGTCTAAATAAAAATGCATCACTTTTATTTTTGATCATTTCTCAAAAACCAATGGTCAAAACTTGATGGGAGTCGAAAGTGATCAGACAAGCTTACAAGTTTTAATCAGGTTTATTCAAATTCTAAATGTTGTTGTTGCTATTGTTGTCGTTGTGGTTGTTGTTTTGTAGTTGATTTCATGTGAGGGTGTTTATCCATGAATAAAATGAGTTTTCCATTTAGAGTAGGTCTAATACTGTGGTGACTTGGTCATGTCTAATCGATAATAGTTGCAAATATGAGTTACTACCAGTTACTACATGGTAAACTCCATTAGAATTGGGTAAAATTGAGTTTTCTTACAAAATTCTAGTTTTCTCAAGAACGGCTCGATGGATTTTACTCAAATATTTCACTGATGAAAGACTAAACTATATTAAATATTATTATGAAAAAAGTTTTAGGTTTTGTTTATTGGTTTCTCAGATATGATCAAAAATAAAAGTGATGAATTTTTATTGGGACACCCTGTATATGAGCAGATACAGCATGTAATTGAAATAAGCCATAGCAATACTGAGAAACATTACCTTTGTGATAAATATTTACAAACCTTTGGAGATTTGCTTTGGTTCTTCGAAGGAAATACAATTATTTATATATAATTGGAAAAGATACCCTGCACATGGTTAATAAAAGAACATGGTACAAAGAAAAAATATACAATGATAAAAAGGGAATGATGGTAAAATATGTATTTTATATCAAATGTTCAAAAATAAGGAGAACGGCAATTTTATCATCAACACTTAGGTATATTAAATATTTTTGTTACGTAAACACATATTTTGCATTGTAATTTATTAAAAAAAGGTTGAGGCTACTTTAAAATTGTTTGAAACAACCTGATTTCAATCTTTGTCTGTAAACAATTAAGTCTGAAGACCTTGTTTTTCATGAAATAAAAGAAGTTTGTTGTACAATATAGTACAACATTTTTCACAAACATTAACATTTTTTGGGATCACAAAAAATTAATGAAAAATTACACACATTGTAATTTAATGATACTGTTCTCCCTTAATTAAACTGCTTCAACCTATAGAGATTTAATAAAAAAATACTAAAGTGAACTCCTCCTAAGATCAAGAAATGCATATTTATAGTCATTCTATAAGCAATTTCTGTACATAAGTGGTTTCAAATCACCATAATTGTCCACTTAATTCTTCCATTAGAGCTACTAAATTGCAGCTCAAGTTTCTTTACACATATGAGGAGTGCTCTGGCAAAATGAGCAGTTGCGAATTTCAAAATTGAGTATATGACATATTTACACTTTCCATAATCTCAGCTTTCAAATGATATATTAAACATCACTCTTTCCTACCCATTCTTGATTTTTAAAGATCAAAATGAAAGGCAGTCTAATGAATATCAGCCAATAAAGGAGATGAAAATCAATGGTGAAGTTTCTGAATAACCATGAATAATTGCACTTCCCAGCATAATTAA
The DNA here is from genome assembly GCA_000969725.1 of Ophiothrix spiculata. Lineage (NCBI taxonomy): Eukaryota > Metazoa > Echinodermata > Ophiuroidea > Amphilepidida > Ophiotrichidae > Ophiothrix > Ophiothrix spiculata. Next base: position 358,501 of record JXSR01S005558.1, on the reverse strand, counting down.
CCTTTGAGATAGAGGTAAAGTCCTATGCATTGAATGCATTTTATGTCAAAAATGAAATTAAACCTTTTGACCATTTTTTTTTAAAGAAGCCATTTATTTCAAATCTTCATTCGCGACTTTTTGCTCATTTTGACAGAGCAATCCACATATGTGATGGCTCACCCCGAAAGGGGGGACTTTGCAGGTGATATCAATTTTAATTTTATCATTTCATCTGTAGTAGCCTTTTCCAAGCTTTAAAATGACACCTTACTTGTTGAAATTGATCAAGGCGATCAGATTTTACAACAGAAAATCTGCTGGAAATTCTTATTATTTTCTTTATTTTTTGCTGCCTACTTTCACCAGTATCTTGAAAAGTGTTCTGTCGCAAAGTTCCCCTATTTGGGATGAGTCATCACATATAAAGATCATGATAGCAAATAGATATTAATTTTTCCTATTCCTTTAAAGGGATACAAGAAATGTTCAGCATCAAACAAAAATATTAAAAACTTGGGACACCAGGGGTCACCAAATGACTCTATTAGATCTTTCTCAATCAATATTAATTTTCTTTTTATTCATATTTATGAAATAATTTTGAATAATGAAAACATTTCTCCAGTTATGTGGAATTACTATCACTCAAAATATATATTGGCTAATTCTCAATCAATTCTAAATAGAGTTAATGTTGTTTCCATTCAAATCAATTATCTAACCTGATCTCTTTACATCAAGAAGCGGTATACACTAATGGTATTCAGAACAATGCCAAGTATAACAAAATTGAGGTTTTCATGACTTTTTTTTAAAGAAAAATCCAACCATGGACTAAAATTCTCACAGAAACACCCTAACAAAGTGTTCAACATTTTATTTGCATAGATGATTAACTTTGCAATTGACAATATTGAAAGTTTGACTCTAGCCTATAATATACAAATATATTTATACTGTCTTGAAGATCTTTGGTTAAAAACATTAACCTGGCCTAAAGTGACTAAAATAATAGCAAAATTTTATGACCACTGAAGTTTTAATATATATAGTTTTAATCCAGAGATCCAGAGATTTTGTTTTATATACCGCATTAAATGAGCTTGGTCCGATTTTTCAAAATTTAGTTTTCATGGTCATATGAAAGATGACCACTCAAAAGGTCTTAATTTCAAATTTCAGCTTAATCAGTCA
>JXSR01S005558.1:308953-322663 GCA_000969725.1 Ophiothrix spiculata | reverse complement strand
ACAACTTAATGCATATCAAAACATGCAAAGCTAATCATGGTTGCCACCACGTCTTTATAATCTTTTCGTTATTATGGTCAGGGTTTCCATGATTAAAGCTTTTACATGTGAATACACTTTCACTTTTGAAAAGGAATATAAAGTGATGTTCACTATGTTTACACTACTGATGACATACCATTTCAAGCATAATGTCCATACAAAGTATCAGTACAAGCATACCACTACAAGAAACAAGAGTTTAAAGTCAATTCCCAAAATTTAACCTCTTTCTTTATATGTGCAATACGTGGTATCCATATAATGTCTTTACCTTTTGCATGTTTAATAACCTTTTTCAAGTTGTTATCTCTTCTATGTAATTTCCTTTTTGTCACTATACCAGGTGCAGAATGATGTTGATCTCCCTTGTATATGCCTGAGGATAGACACTGATCTAAGATGCTTGAAATGAAGATTGAAAGAAGTACCTCAAGGTAGATTTATTTCTAAATTTCCAGTTACAATTTTCAAGTTAGGATTTTTATTTTAACTTTATTGTGCCTTAACAATGCTCTATTTTCATCCAAACTCCATTATTACTGGTGATCTAATGTTAGAGATACAACAATACATTGAACTATAAAAGCAATGAAAAACAAAGCAATCTTCTGCCTTCCTTTGCCCTGTAAATGAAAATCATCATTACAAAGATCCAACTCGTTCCCTTTGAACACGTCATATATTGCTGAAAAAGATGTTACAAAAAATCAAATCTGCTAGAGATTGTTTTGTTACATCTTCTAAAAAGTTACCTTTACTGACCTAAATCTTACTAAATGTCATTCTTAAAGTCAAAAAATGTTTTTTTTACAAATATCAAATCATTAACAGGGGTTACACATATGGTACCCAATGTCATGCTATATGTGGCCATACCACGCGAGTCAAAAAAACTGCATTAATTAGATGGAAGCCATATTGTAAGAACAAAAGTAATTTCGAACAAATAATATTAATTTCTAAATAGATCATGAATACAGCTTTCAAAGGGTGAAAGAATGGTGCAAATTGATAAAGGCATTGCGAAGATATCCTTATTTGAATATTATGATATGAAAACAGTCCTGTCCAAATGAGCATACCTCGTCAAACGACAGTTCATAACAAGTAAGTACCAATATTGACGTGCATGCACCTCTTGAATAATTACACCAACCGATTACCTTGTTCCAGTGAAAATCTCCTCTTAATCTATTAATTTACGTATAAAAGATAATTTAGACGGTCTTTCCAAGTGCAAAATGACACGTTTGGGGGTACTCTCTTAGAAGGGAGAGCTTATCAATCAGTCACTGTTTAAAATGCCTCAAGATCAGTTCACAAACGAGCAACGTACTCTTATTGTTGAGGTTTATTTTACAACCAAATCTCATGCAGAAGTGAAACGGAGATTCCGGGGTGCATTCTCCCAATCGGGTGTACCATGTGCATCCACCATCTATGAATTCAGGCGAAATTCAAAAGATCAAGAACAGTTCATAAACTAAATAAAGAGACATCTTGAAGACCGCGAACGGCAAGAAGCAGGAGAAACGTCGACCACGTTCGTCAAGCAAGGGATCCCGAAGTGAGCTCGCAAAGAAATCCTCTTCCACATGTGTCCCAGTCCACGTTCAACCGAATATTGGATATTCAGGGCCACCAAGCTAAAACAGCCGTTTTCAACGTACCCAAACCAAAGAGAAAAGAGTATGTCATAATTGTGTCCTACGTATTGAATAAAACATAAGCACGACAGTTGGACAGAACTGTTTTTATGCCTTCCTATTCAAATAAGTGTATCTCTACGACGCCTTTATCAATTTTCCCAATGTTTTCACCATTTTAAAGGTAAATCTGTGATCTATTTAGATATATACATTTCATGTTCATGGTATCTCTTGTTTTTAAAATATGGCTTTTATCTAACTATTGCAGTTTTTTTGACTCACTCGGTACATGCAGCTAACTTCATTTTGTGCTACAGGTGAAAATATGTGTCAAAGTCTTAATTTGCCGAAATAGATTTTTTGACAGATTTACAAATTGTGTGTTTACCTTAAAACACCAGCAAAGTTTGATTTCAAAAAAATGATTGGAAATATGAAATATATCTGTTTATTTTTAGGACAATCAACAGAAAATACATGCCTTACTGATCTTCGAACGTGTTTATCTCAGTTATACATTTTACTCCCTGACAACCTTTGACAGACCATAACTTCTGGAAATCGTGCGAAGTTCATTAAGGTGTCATTTCAATCCTTATAGAATGGTCTTTGTAAATATTTAAAAGAATGAAAGTGGCAAGACGCTGCATTTACGGCTGGATTGGGATGGACTGTCACACATAGGAGACAGACTAATTATAATGGTTTGCCAGAGACAGAAAAAAATATTTTTCACACATCTATTTCCCACAAAAATGGGAAAAGACTATATGTTATTTTAGGGATAATGCCATCATACTATTAGTCCGTGTATGTAGTGAAACAACCAAATGTTGATTGTTGTTTTTCTTGAAACAGATTACTTGATTCCCTTTCAATACTATACATTCTGTCAACTCGCCTGATTCATGCCTCAACCCCATAATATAGAGACTTACTGAAAAATATAAATCAAGTTTTAAAGTAAGATAGAGATCGTTATGCAATTTGTATCCTCGTATCTGTAAACAAGCTAGGAGAGAATCCAATTATATCACAAATCATATCTAATGACTTCTCAAACAAAACATGTGCAAAAGAACATTTTTGCAGGAATAAAAACAAACATAGGCCTATATTATATAAATCAATAAGGTTTTAAGGGTACCTTATTCAAAGGTTAGAATTTGTTAGTCATGTGTTAAGTATTCTTCGTATCGGAAAATTCAAGACATAAAAACAATCAAGAAACCTGTTCAAGCTTTACTTCAGCAAACAGCTTACATTATGTACCAATTCCCAAATGATTGTGTTCAATCTGCAAAGATTCTCTAGTATATCAATTTCTCTAAAATTTGTATATTATCTTTCTTTTCCTTTTGTAAGTTTTTCATCTATATTTTTAAAAACACAGTGATGAAAGATCTTCCATCTGATGTGATGCACCACAAATAACATTATGAAAGGATTTTTTGTTACTTTCTAGCTAGCAAAAAAATTCTGCTTAATATATATCTGTACAGATAAAAATGAATAAAATACCCGATACATCTAAAACCAAAAATGTCATTTGATACACTATAATGATATAAATGTGATATTGCTTTTTTGAATCTATTTGCAATCTCTGATATCAAGATTCACATATAATAAGCCTTTTTATCATTGATATGATAACGTGGAGAGAATATTGACGGAAGCAATTGTAAAGAAAACAAGAAATATTTCCAAATACATTTTAGTTTTAGTGATTTAACAGCATAATATTTCTTCACCAGGAAAACAAACAGCATAATGTGGTATTCTGACATTCGTGTCCTTTTTCTAGCTGAAAAAGGAACCAACGAAGAAATGATTAATCTCATGTTATGTTTAAAACATTTGAAATCTACCATTATACAATTTTCAAGTAGGAAACCTTGACAGAGATAAAAACATGATCCACATAAAGTATAGTTTTATGTACACATTGTCAAAACACTTGTAAAAGCTAATGCACCTGTTATCTGCCTCCTAGACAAATTGTTTGCACAGAGGTTTTTTACACATCTAACTGAAACAAAGCATCAATTTGTAATTCAAATTCGTGATAGGATCTGAACTTTTATTCAAACTTACTGGTATACTGGACAACTCATTTTTGTCTCATTTATAATCCTGCAAATAATGTATAAGCTTTTTATGACCAGAAACTCACAAAATTATTTAATAATATAAAATGATAATGAAACATGCTCTTTAGGCACAACATACAGAGGGGAGCGTTGCCAGTAGCATATCCAGCAGGGGGCAGACTGCCCCCCCCCCCCCCCCCCCGCCCCGGACAACTAAAATGGGGACGGAAAAGTGAAAAAATGGGGACGAGAAGAAGGGGGAAAAAGGACGGGGAAGGAGAAAGAGAAGGAAAGGGGAAAGGGAAGGGAAAAGAGGAAAGGGGGAGAAGAAAAGGGGAAGGAGGGAGGGAAGGGAAAAGGGATGGAGAAGGGATAAAAGGAAGGGAGAGAAAACAGGAGAGGGAGAAAGAAAAAAGGGGGAAGAAGGGAAAGAAAGAGTAGGACAAGGAAAAAAGAGGCAGAAAAAGGGGAACGACACCCAGGTGGCGGAAGCGGGGATGGGGGATGGGGGACATGTCCCCCCTAAATTTTATGAGGGGGACGGACCCCCTCAATAAATGTGGATCGTCATATCGAAAGGTACCTTAATACCGGCATAGTACATTACAAGATACGGGCCATTGAAGCTAAGCTTAGTCAAAAATCATGTCTAAGGTCGAATTTCTAATTTCATCAGAAAGGTTATCATTGAAGTGTATTCTATCATATTAATCAGGTTCCAACATCCAAAACATAAGAAAAATATATAAAATCCAAGCTAAAAATCCTCTCTCCATTCAAGATTTACTAAGTACAAAAACTTTAAACTCGATTTTCTCAGAACTATAGTTTTCCGAATCAGCCCGATGCCTTTTACCAATTTGGGTGTAACTTCGCAACCAACATTCAATAACCAAAATCAAGGTGTCATTTTAAAGCTTAAAATCTCATCTTTCAGATGAGACCAAAAAATCAATTTTGATTTTGCCGACCTTAAGGTACCTTTCGATATGACGGGTCACAAATAAAGATGAAGAAAAGGACAAGAAGTTGAAATTTTCCCTTTGTTTTAATAATTTAAATGTGAAAAATCCAAACAATTTGTGCGCTTCGCAAGTTTTGGCGGAAATTGCACAATTTTTTTAACAATTTTTAGCTGAAATTAGCCAATTTAACTTATTTTTTTTCGCACGCTACCTGTACATTACAAAATATAATAATTTTCCTCCGACCATTTTAGCTCAAAAATTTGTTTTGATTAAAAAGAAATTAGCTGCCCCCCCCTAAAATTTCAACCTTTCGCCGCCACTGACGACACCGATGTTTTAGGGACGATACCGACTTTTGCCCCCTGGGACTGACAATCGGCGCCTGAGCGTTGCCGAGCGGTTAGAGCACAGGTCTCGTAATATAGAGGTTGTTGGTTCGAGCCCTTGGTGCGACAGTTTTTGTCTCCTTGTTTGCTTGGGCAAGAAACTTTACTCTACTTGCTCCGTGGTTCGGAACTCACGTAAAGCTGTTGGTCCAATGTGCCAATAGACTCCTTCATGGGGTATGCATATCATGCAAGTACAGTGTAAATCAAATCAAATCAAATCAAATATGCTGAATTATGTCCAACACAACTTTTTCAATATTTCTTATACATACAGTTAAATTATTCTATATGTCTCCCAAGCAGGGTAATTTTACAAAATCATTACCCAAATCAAAGTTTAAGCTGCCATTTCATATTGATTAAATATAAAGAAAAAAGTGCAAATTAAGTTGTCATCATTTGGAATTGTATGTACATATTTGGTCTTGAATATTCATAGTACTAAAAGAATTGTAATACCTCTTGCATTTACCACAAAAATATCATACCCAGATATAATCAATCTTATACAAAACTGCAAAAGTTTAATATTAAGCAGTAAAAACACTAATTAGGTAATGTAAACTATACTGTCCGAAAGTAAAATGGAGTACAAGAAAATCAAATAAACCGAACTTGTAGTATTGAAGTTTTGTTCCTGAGAAATCAACTTTAGAAGATACTCTTTAAGTATATGTATTTCAACCAACAATTGGGTCATTGGGATAATATTTTCATTTTGTGTAAATACTTATTGAACCCACATATTTAAATAGAACTGTCAATAAATCTCTCAATCTACTTTCTTATCTTATTTGTTTTCAATATTGTAGAAAGTGCAGACTTCTCAAACAAAGGCAGAAACAATATCAATTAGAAATTCCAATCTGTGCTGCTCTCAAAGAAAATTAAATTCTGAAAGATAATCCTCTCAACTGTATCATATACATGATAAGATATATCCTAATATAAAAAATCTAATAATCTCATCGAAGTAGTAAGACTGTTTTTTCATACTAAACTGCAGAGAAGAAAGGTTACACTTACAGAAACTGTATTAAACTTAGATACTGCTAAGTACGAAAATAACTTAAAACCATTTTAACACTGATGATTTTCAACATAAATCTGTACAGCAAAATGGGGACATTTTCAACCAAATTTTGGTCAGAGTATCTGGTATGATAAATAATTCTCTTCTAGATGATGCAATTTTGCCTTCAACACCTGCCATTTTAGGCAAAATTTGAATAAAACCTCTGAAATTCTCTCACCAAAATAACTTGTGCTATTATTTGATGACAAATGCATCCATAATTGTGTTAATGTTTCTTGTGATAATACCTGAAACTAAAAAAATAGGCCTGTTCAAATGTTCAGTCCATGCATAACAATGGATTTTATAATCTGTTGTAAAATATTAATATTCTCTTCACTAGAATCAGTAAGTATAGATAATCCCCACTTAAGAAATTGCAATCCATAACAATCCTTTTGTGTTTACACAAGGAAAAGCACAACTAAAACAGCCAGACATTTCTGCTTTTGTTGAATAGTTGTTGATTGACAGGCCTCTATTTGTTGTGGTAATACCTGAAAACTATGCAGAGCATGCAGAGCAGCAGTAGTAAATTGGGATGAGAATTTCATAAAGTGTGGTTTTCAACTTTGCTACTACATCTACCATTATACATACAGCAAGAAAGAAACCTTGATAGCAATAAAAACTTAACTCATACAAGTATTCATTGTTAAAAAATAAACTCAACAACTTGTTATTTGTTCAATGTTCAAACACTAGTAAAAGCTAATGCACTACTAAACCTCTTGGACAAATTGTTTGCAGAAATGTTTTATTATTCATTTATTCGTGACTTAGCATCAATATGTATAATTCAAATTTGTGGTCAGATTCAAATTCATACTTAAAGCAGCACTCAACAACTTGTTCTTTTCAAGTCCTATGTATGAATATTCTGCTCAAGAATAACTTATATATCAATATTTTGGCACCAAAAACATAAAACTGATTCAAAATCAATTTGGAAATATCTATTCTTGAGAGAAATTAACTGAATGGAATAGTCATTACTGAAATATACAAGAAAAATATACAAGATCATAGAATGTGAAGCTGTAGAAAATCTCAAATAATACATAAGGAGAAGGTATATAAGGCAGTAAAAATCAGTACTTAGTGAGCATCAATTCTTACACATTCTTATGTTATTCTTATTTCTTATATTTTGTATGCCAAATATCTTGTCAATTACTGAAATAGGACAAGTTTCAACGAGGAAAATAATAAGTTTCATTTTTTTTACCTTCAGATAAATTAGAATAGAACAAAATAGATTAATTTAGAGCATCAATTGTTGAAGCTTTATTACTAATACAGCAACTTTAGAATATACACTTCTTTCAACCAACAATTGAGGCAGCATGGTGATCTTTCCATTTCCTTTTCGCAATACCAAACATTTAAAGAAAAAACAACTCTCTATTAACTTTCTTATTTCACTAATTTTCCAGATTGTAAAAAGTGCTGACTTATACATATGCAAAAGGTGTACCCTGAAAAATCTGATAAAGAAGTTCATTTTAGTGCTGCTTCTTGACAAAAATTAAGTTTCTAAAGAGAATCTAAGTTGATCTTATTTCATACATTCATAGAAACACCAACATTCCTTCAAAAAATCCATTAGTTTTTACAGAAGCAGACAGATGAAATTTTTCATTGAAATCTTGAAAGGCAACAGGGAAAAGACATAGATTAACTATATTAAAATTAAATAATCTCATTTTGTGACAGTTAACAAAGATTTTAAAACAAATTAAGATTGTTTGATAAAATGAATTTTTTGCTAAGTATTTGATATGATAGGATACTCCTCCAGGAGACGACTTTGATACAAACCATGTTTCAGTTTCTTCTTGGTAAAATTGAGAAGTATTATCAATTGCTCTTATTTTCATGGTTTTCTTTGCGAGTTAGTTTAATGTTTATAAAACCTAACCTATTTTTAAATCAATTCAAAATATTTTTAAAATGCTCCAAAAACATTTTATAAAAACAAAACAATTTAAAACAAATTCAGAATGTTTCAAAAACGTTTCAGAAACATTTTGTGTTTGGTGGGAAATTACTTCAAAATGATGTAATACATTGCCAATAATGATTTTCAGTGAAATGAATAGTAGATTTTTTTGCAAAAGAAGATATGCTTCAATGTTGAGCTGTGGACAGACAGTTAATCTAATTTGCACAGTGCATTAAGGATCACAAAATAAAATTATGTGCCTCTCTGTATTTCTTCTGAGTGATCTTTAAAACTTTTTGACACTCCTTTGTACATGTTGTAAGTCAGAAAATGACAGGCAATATGAAAGAATCAAATATGGTCGCTTCTGAAATCTAGGTTACTCCGTTTCTGTTACAGCAATTTCTGGCTCTTCTTGACTTGCATTGAATTCTATTTCCATATAGACTACATTCTAGGTAAGCACTTAATCAAATTTGTTCCTAAGTGGGTTTTGTAATCGATTTATGTGCTATAGATCAACAACTACTACTGGTTCTTTGATATATTTAATATCATGATACTACTTTGCATTATGAGAAATCAATTTAGCTGATGATAATTGCACAAAAATATTTCTATCATCAAAGGTCATGGAACTGAGGAAGCTTATTAATGATTAATTCCTGATCATTTTATATAAAAGAAATATAACAAAGTAGAAGAAGACTCAAAGTAGGTCAGACATCCTGCCTCATATTTTCAGGCAGCTCCGCCTTTCAGTCAGTGCCTTAATACTACAACTGTGTCTCACTGTTGTTACTTCATTTGATAACAGCTGCCTCCTCCAATCAAGAGAAACAAATATAAATACAAGCCGATATAGATGGGAGACTACTGACATACGGGATCATATTTCACAAGCTTAAGAGTTGAAAACCTTACCTGAAAAAGTAAAAGATTATCAAACTGACACACAAATCTGTACGTATTTAAAGGTAAAGGGAACAACCTGTACTTCACAGGCCGGAGTACCCATCTCTCTTATGAAGTGTTTGGGCCAGACTCCACATATATTTTGTATTTTTAGTCAGGGGTTTGCCACACCTCCTCCCCTGCGAGTCTGTTACCTTCCCAGCATTGAAGAAAGCCGGTACCCATTTGACACCTGGATGGAGAGGAGCACATTAGGGTAAGTATCTTGCTCAAGGAAACTACACACACAGCACACTGGATTTGAACCCAAGACTGTCAATGCCCGATGATTAACAGTCGAGGACTTATCGGACTATCCACTAGGCCACGCAAGTCGCATTATGCATCATCTTAGATACAAATCTGTACCTACGGGGAAATATGTGACAGTTCACCATAAGCCTTCTGTAATGTTTGCTATATCTGTTTTGGTGTTATGTTGGCTATTTCTATTTAGACTACTTTAAGACACAAGACAACAATATATGTGAGAGCCAAATTCGGACAAAATGAAAAGTTGTGGGTTTGAATCCGGAGTGCGGCATGTGTAGTGTTCTTGTGAGAGCCAAATTCTGACAAAATGATGATTTTTACAGATATGTAATTTTATTTCTTAAACTCTTTGCAAAATATCAGCTGTCACCATAACATTCAAAAACTAACATTTTAGAGGTGTGGAAGTGTGCATAAAATGACAAACATTACAACTTTAATCCATCTTTTTCTTGTTTTACATATACTGTGCCTCAAATAATACTAAACTTTGAGAGTTACATGAAATTATAAATTTAAAGCATAGTATATGTTTAAGATTTGTTTAAGGCTGCAAGAAAATAAATCTGACAAGTGGCCAACTTTTAAACACATATTTTAATTCTGTTCTCATAGACTTACCACTGGTATACAATGTATACAAGAAGGAGCATTCACACAGGAGACTACCAGTGACTCAAAAGTGACTTCTGAACCACAGAGCAATTAGAGTAAAGTTCCATGCCCAAGGAAACAAGGAGACTTTGTCTGACAGGGGCTCGAACACTGAACATCAGTTTTATTTTGACAATATTGTATTTATGAGATGCTGTCTGGATTGGAGGCTTACAATCTGTACAAATCAACAAACATACTTGCTGGACTTATAAAGGGCAAATAAAATTATTTCTAAACGAAAAAAGAACCCTTAGATCTTGCATATTAGGACAATCAAATCAATGTGACCCTTGTATTTCAAAAGGTGGGATTCCTATGAGGAAAAATACAATTTTAATCAAAATTTTCCTTTAGCTATGCCTCACTGTACTTATAAGCAAATCAGATTGCAGTGGACAAACCAAGACATTTAAAGTTAATCTGATTTCAAGCAGTCTGAATATCACAACAGGTCTAATACAATATATAAGATTCTGTAAGAGAACATTGAACTCAGGTGGTTTTGATTTCATCAAATTACTGGTTCAATGAGAAAAACAGTCATAACATCTTACAAGATTATCTAATTTCTTTAACCGTAGTGAGCAATTTTTGCCCAACGACATTTCCATAGAAACTTGTTGTTTTTGTAATCAACAGAATGTGTTTGTCATATATTGGAATAAACTATATATTCATTTCTGAATGTGTAAATCAGATCAAAACAAACCAGTATAATATGAGGGCCACATGTCTGGCACATGGGAATCAAATCACAAAGTGTTTGAATTTGAAATAGAGCCGCATCACATGGGTATCATATGCCTGTCACATATGTATCATGAGTATCAAATTATTCAACAGCAAGTCCTTATGGCAATAAAGCAAAATATTAAATCACAATGTCAAGGTAGCAGTAATTATATTGGAAAGGGGAATGAATTATATTGCCCATGCTAGAAGATATATATATCACAAAGGAAATTCATTGCTTAGGTTCTATAAAAGTAAGGTCAATTATGGTTAAAATTCAATGGAAAACCTGATTTCTTTATATTTTTAGGTAACTTTACAGGAACTTCCCCTGTCTATAAATACATGCGTTCTTGTCGAATATCAAAGAAAAACATTCCGTTTTCTTATCAGGTTGCAGCAATAGCAGAAAGATATTGGCTATTGAATGTTGTTTTATAGAGAAATATGAGCATCGAATTTCCTCAATAGATGTGAAACCTAACACCATAGTTGATCATATTCCTGAATAATCTTGTAAAACGTATTGAATTTCAAATAATGAATGATTAACTATGGCAAGGCATAAAAGAATATATGTGGATATAAGAGATTAGTATGGATGGTCAGTTTTGCAAGACCTTTTGCAAGGCTATTGTGTTACATGTAAAGGAAAACACTGATTATCAAAGATAAGTACAGACAATAATTGTATGGACTGTACATAGGACACACAGGCCCCCAACTTGGTGATAGATTGAAGAAACACAAATCGTTAGCCCCTAGCGTCAGCTGTCACAGAAAACTTTTCTACCACCAACCATACTATTTATCAGGACAATATCAAAGTTTTGGACAGAGAAGATAGGGTGTATCAACGTCAGGAAGATAGGGTGTATCAACGTCAGGTGCGGGAGGCCATTTACATCAAAAAGAAAAAACCTACACTGAACCGTAACCAGGGATTAGAACTTCCGTCCCTCTATAATGGACCGTTCTGACTGACGTTATCATAGGTCAGAAAAGGTTATCTATCCTCACAAGATCAAAGGATTTCTTCTGATGAGGACATGTGATACATGTCAAAATATCAAAAGGTGTGTTTTCTCGTGCTGTAAGTCTGTTTAAACCTCTCAGTATGAAAGATAAGATGTTTGTGACAAAGATGGCTTCTTTGTAAAACTTGCCCTAATAAATTTCTTCAAGCAATGCTAAACTCCAAAATGTGCTTTACATCTGTAGATGGGGGCTTACATGTACATGAGCACCAAATCACTATCCTTTGAAGTATGCTTATGGATGATTGATAAACAATGATCTGTGGCACGTACATGTGAGGAATAGATGCCACATACAAGAACTGACAATATTTTCAGTTCTTCAAACATTCCTAAAAGAGCAATAATCATACTGTAAATTTTTACTTGGCAATCTACAAATACGGTGGTTTGGGAGGGACATGAGCCAGTCAAAATATTGCCTTGCCACCTCTTGGGCTCCCCCTCCAACCAAAATTAAATAAAAACATTACAGGTTCCATAAAAAGCACAACCTTAAGCCCCTGCAAAAACTTCTTTCTTAGCCTGTCCTCTACATGAAAATATCTGTTTTTCACAACTGAAATCTTTCCTTTGTATCAAATTCTCTTTACTATGCATAAGCTGATCGTTACACTTCTGGTGCAAAGTCACATGTTGAATTATGCAGTCTGACTTTGTAGCTCTGAGATATATGTGCTTTAGCTCAATTGTCAGTAGATATTACAGTATTGTATGTCAGACATTTCCTAAACACCTAAAGTCAAGTTGTAGCTGTACGACTAGTATCATGGATGTCATGTTTAGCCTAGAAAACACAATAAAATTGGAGCACAAACATGATAAAAAATGAAAGACGGACTTCAAGTGAACTGATCTGTTATAGAATTTCAGTGTTTATGTAGGTGAGATTTCACATCGAATAAAAGGTTTTAAGATGTACAAAACAAGGTCAAAGTCCTATATGGATGTTTGGAAAGGTTATTTTGAATAAGTAGATCCAACAGATTAAGCAACAAAACAAGAAGATGATATTTGATGCATATGGTTACCAAGAGTAGATAACAGATATAACAATGGTTGAATATGTAACAAGTTGATGTGGATACTTGTATTCTCAACATAAAGATGGCCTGCGTCGCTTCCAGACATATTTTAAAGCTCAAAGGCATATTCAAATTAATTATCTCTAAAGCTAAAATCATTATGTTGCATACTGAGATACATATCAAATGTAATCATTATAAAATGACTGATGACTTTACTTATATATTACAGTTCATTTATTGAAGAATAAAAATAGTGTTAGAATATAGTTATAAAATAAAAACTATATTTTGTGGTTTTTATAGAGTTTACTTTTGACATTAAGCAGGATTAACATTTCAACAAAAAGTGAATTGATTTCATCAGATGCAAAACACATGAAGCAGCTATGCAATTGAACTAAAATTACCAATTGTTTGTATTTGTAAGAATGATATCAAAATGGAAGACTCTTGCAGGTTTAGAAAGTGAAAACAAATCAAGTGAAATAATTAATAAACACAAAATCAGCTTTGAAACCAAATATTTTTTGGGATATTATAAGAATGTTGAGGTTTGTATAAAATACCTTCCACAGTGAGTTAAACAGATTAAACTTCCTATTCAATCTCAATACTAAATATGGCTGAATTACAAACAACAAATGTTTCAATAAGGTAAAATATAGTTCAAAGAGTGCAATTGTCTTATAGATTCAAAACAAAAGGAAAAAGCTTGGGAAAAACATAAGTTGGTGTTGGTCATGATTTGGCTAGCTGAGATTTATTCCATACTTTCTTCATAGCCATGTACATATAGATATATAATACATTTTTTAGCAATGTGTGATATAACACCTTTGTACCCTTCAGACAGCCCAGTCTGAAAAAA
>JXSR01S005558.1:281617-295243 GCA_000969725.1 Ophiothrix spiculata | reverse complement strand
ACAAGACCTGATACCTCAGCAGTGTTTTCATAGATGTAATTCATTATGGAAGTAACTGTTGTAATATTTATGATTGCCCATTGCAAATGAGTAAAATGTAATAGCCTATAATTAATGAAATATATATAATGCAACTGTCCATAATAACTGGAATATATATGTAATATGAATGCACTTGTTTTGTTTTATAAAGATGCAGAGTAAAAAAATATCAACACATTTCCTCACTAGTTTACTAACCTTATTTACAATTAAAAAAAGAACCCTCAAGTCTGTTTATACATCATACATTAGGACCATCAAATCCACTGTTTTTCACAATAAATGGAGTTCCTGTGAGGTTTCAAATTCTATACAACTCAATATCTTTACATGCTGGATTACTATACGCATAGAAAAAAATAAGAGTTAAATCTGAATTTTCCTAGAGCTAAGCATCACTGTACTCATAAAGAAAACAAACAGCACAGATGCAAAACTGTCAGATTCCAAGTTAATCTGAATTCAAGCAATGTGAACATCACAACAGGTCTAATACAATATATAAGATTCCATAATAGAACATTGAACTCAGGTGCTTTTGAGCAAAATGTCATGACAACTTACAGGATTATCTAATTTCTTCAACCATTGTGATCAATATTAGCCAAACAACATCACCATGGAAACTTGTTGTTTTTACAGTCAACAGTATAGTGTTTGCTACAAATTAGACTAGACTGTGTATTGCATCAATCAGATAAGAAAAAACAAATCAGTATCATATAAGGGCACATGGCTGGCACATGGGCATCACATTGTATTTGATTTGAAAATAAAGCAGCATCACATGGGCATCATATGGCTGGCAGGTGGGTATCGTGAGAATCACAGTGTATTTGATCTGAAAACAGTAGGTACAAAGTGGATATAAAACAAATCTTGAAAAGTATTAGATCACAGTGTAAAGTAAAAGGAATCTTGTTACAAAAGGTGAATTAATTTTATTGCCCAGGTTGGATGATGGATAACAAAGGAAATGCATTGCTCAGGTTACGAGTCTTTTCACTCTTACATACACACAAATATATTGTCCAGGTCAGGACATCATATATTATCATTTTTTTTTCAACTGAAGGCTATTTATTGATAGAATGGTTGCTCTATTTATAGAAAAATAGCTTTAAAGGCATTCTTTAAATTGCATTAAAACAAAATGCCTTTGCATTTTAAAAAGGTAATATCCAATCAAGTTGAACAATCTTTATCAAATCAAGTGGATATCTTTTGAACAATCCTGAATAGCTCTTTACAGAAAACCTTCAAAATGACTCAATTTAGAAAATGAGATGTGAAACAGTTATATTTATAAGTTACTTCATCAGTTCATAACTATTGTATTTTCAATAAAGTTCCAGTAAAATATTCACATTTTCTCAGCAACATAGTCAAAAATAAGAATTCCTCTTATTGGTTACAAGTCAACATGTAGTAAACTATGACTCATGAGTTAAGAGTCACTTAAGGGCTGGGAGTTACATGGTTTGGAATAAGACTTTTATTCACGGCTGCTTTATCAACCTAAGTGCATTGGGAATCTGTTATGGGAATATCACAATCTGAGTGGGGATAAATTTGAGTTGCTTTATAGCCTTTTACAAATATTCCAGTTGAATATGAAATACTTGTGAGGTTTTGAAAATTATGTATTATACGAATAATGATAAGAGAATACACCAGAAGCAGCACTTAACCGCAAGAATCTCAATCTTTAACTGTTCTTATTAGGTCCAATTGGACTAAAATCATTCGTAATACCTTTGTCAATTTTGTTTTTAGATGAGCCTCCTCGTTTCATATATTTTTCTGTCTATAAATACACATGTTTTGACCAAAGTATTGACCAAGTTAAAAATAAACATTGTTATTTTTCTTAACAGGTTGCAGCAATGGCAGAAAGAGTGACTATGAATGTTGTTTTGAGAAATATGAGCATTGAATTTCCTCAATGGATGTGAAACCCAACACCATAGCTGATCATATTCCTGAATAATCTTGCATTAAGTATTGAATTTCACATAATGAATGATTAACAATGGTAAGAAAAAGAAGAAAAATATGTGGATGTAAGAGAGTAACATGTCTGGTCCGTTTGCAAAGACCTTAAGGCTATCATGTTACAAGCAAAGAAAAATGCTGATTTTTGTGACAAAGATGTTTTTTTATTTTGCTTCACATACCGCTTAAAGCAATATTAAAATGTATTTTGTAGATGGGAGCTACAAATCATTAATAGCCTGAAGCAAATTTAAATTTGGAGTCTACCAAAAATCTTATATATCAACCTCATAATGGAAGTCCCTTTTTGGCTTTTGCCCCCTCCTTCTCAAATGACATCAAGAAAAGTTCAGCACAGAAAAGAGAATACAGTCCTGTTTTAACATTCTGCCAAACATCTTCATCAAGGTGCAGTATTGTATCTATTAGTAGAATTGAAAAAAAAAATGAATGGAGAATTGCCATTGAATGGGAAAATTTGGTCAAAGACACAATCCTGCACCTCAACCCATCATCTTGCCCCTACTTGCCTCCTACATGAATGTCTGGTTACACCACTGCAGAGTTTGTATCAAATTCTCTTTACTATGCATGAGCAGATCTTTGCTCGTTTGGTGCAAAGTCAACATATAAAGTTATACCCTGGTGTGAGACTAGTACAATGGATGTCATGTTTAGCCTGCAAAACACAATAAAACTGGAGCAAAACATGATAAAAAATAAGACACCATTTTCAAGTGATCTAATGTATGGCATGTCACTGTGTTTATCTAGGTGAGGTTTCAAATAGAATATAAGTTTTGAAAATGTACAAAACAAAGTCAAAGACCTATATGAATGATCAAAATGCTTAAATTTCATATATGCCTAACTTAGTCAATGAGAATTTCATTTAAGGGCACAGTAAACCCAGTCAAAGACCTAAATGAAAGTTTAGAAAGCTCAGATTTTAAATGTCATTGAGAATTTCATTTAAAGGTAGGTATTCTGATCTGGAGCCAAATTTAAAATACACTTTTCCATATTTAAACGAAGGGTCATCACCTACATGAAGCAACTGTAAAGTTCAGGTATGCGATGAGAACACACATCAACGAAAAACTAATAATGATGAAAAAAGAACAAAAATAGGTTGAAATGCAAAGAAATTGTTGGTTTTTGAACAGAAAAGAACTAAATTCAAGTTAAACCTTGGAGACTCTCATGCCTGAAAGTTTTAATTGCACACATTTAGGCAAGTTAATGCTACAAGCAAAAAATGTGTCTGAGAGTGTTCCATAGAAACCTGAAGAATATTTGTTTTTGTTTACAAAATTTTCCAGTAATTCAGCACTATTTTGACCATATCTCTTCAACAAAACATAATCTGAAAGTAAAAATTTACAGGAGTTATGAGAAAAATATGCACTTTCATGTGGTATCAAAATCTTCAGTTTGATTTTATGAGTGAAAGTGATCAGAATACAAAACTTTAAGGCCACAGTTAACCCCAAATTTTCGGAGTTTCTTTTTTGCTTCTAAAAGTTTTAATATTTGATGAAAATGTTTAAAATCATACATTGTCTGAAAAGGCAATCAAGTAGCATAATTCTGCATCATGTGGGGCAGGGGAAGAATGTCCCCCAACAGCCTGACAGGGCTATCTAGCATTGCTTTACAGGAAAAAAGAGGAGAGAAGGAAAGAGAAAAGAAGAGAAAAAGGGAAAAATGCAAAAGGAAAAGGGAAGAGTGTTGATCACGATGCCTCCGCCTTCCACCTTTGTAATCGGACCAAGTTGAGAATTTGACCTTTCTTTTGACCTTCCTTTTGAAGGGTCAGACGACTGGGGTTACCATTAACACGTTGATCACTGGTCAAAGACAAACAATTAACACCTTAACCTTTGAATACGGATGAAATTGAAAATTTAACCTTCCTATATCCTTTCTGTTGACCTTTGACCCCAAGGAAGGGTCAAACTACAATTTGAACACCTTAACAATTGAAATCGGATGAAGTAGAAAATTTGACCTTCCTATATACCTTCCTCTTGACCTTTGACCCCAAGATGACTTTGACCCACACTTGTTTGGGTCACATGTGTGACACTACCCAGAGACCATTGTGTCCAAGTCCCATTGAAATCCATCAAAGTATGTTGAAACGACATGCAAAAAAATATGCTTACTTTAAGAGATATGGCCATTTTTCTCTTTCCAGATTCAATAGGTTTACATGTAAGAGCGTCATCTTAAATGGTATTCGTTAATTACATGGTCAATCAGGCTGATTTTCAGATATGTGATGCGCAATTCAAAATAAGGTAGGGTTAATATTTTGAAGAGGTGTGGTTAACATTTACCAAAAAAATTATGGATTAAGTAGCTAAAATTGCCTAAAAACCTACTAAATTTGCATATTTTGTGCCAAAACTTTCAGATAAAAATACTAGCCACTCTTACCACCACTCCACCGATTTGCATATGCCTCACCAGTTCTGGGAAACGAGCCCGGACGGATGGATTGAAGGACAGACAGACAACCAGAAAACATAATGCCTCTGGCGGAGGCATAATAAATTAGAGAAAAGGGGAAACTATTAAAACCTACCAAAATTGAGCCTCACAGGGACAAAAATCAACTTGCCTTTAACCCAGGTCGCTGAACTAAAATAAAAAGTAAATATTTCTTGTCATTGAAGCAAAAATATATCAAAACTAATAAGGTCATTCTTGTCAATTTAAATCTTGTCAATTTTATTTTTTGGCGCCTTGTGTCTAGTATGCTGTGACTGTGATTGATGATATGAGGAGAATAATCTTGTTTTCCCGGAATTGCTTTTATATCTGATGCATTGTCTTGATTCTCATCTGTAGTAGACTGCTAGAGACTTAGCATACAAACAAGAGAATTCCTATCAAGACAGAACAGATTATCAAAGTGCAATTTACTTTGCAGCAAAGACTATGGGGTTAGCATGCTGAACAAGCAGAGTTACTTTTCATGGATGATAGCTACCTTTTATGTTTTAGCATCATTTGTTTGCTGCTTTTGATATTCATGTTGAATATGAATCGGATGTTTTTGGACTATGTGTTTAAAAAACAGTTTAACATTTAAAACATTTAAAAACATTTATAATCCTAACAATTTTACAAATATAAATACATTTAAATTTATAAACAGATATGTCCACTGCAACTTCTGCAATATAGTGAAAACTATTTTCAAAAGTCCAATTAAACCAACTAAGTTGCTGACTTTATTAAAGCCACTGTGACATAATAGATAGATTCTAATATTAAAAACAAAACCTGATACCTCAGCAGTGTTTTCATAGACACAAAACTGTGTCAGATATGATGGATAGCCCTGATTTTATCTGCTGCTAAATTATGTGTGGACTACTTGAGACATGCCCATGCATACAGGAGAGCACTTATCAAGACAGTCCTTACTTATAAGTACAAACATATTACCCAGGAGAATGATGGTTTTAGCGACATGGGCTGGAAGGGTGGGATCATTAAGTCCTTGCCATGGGCTATAACATTAGATGTTCAATTGATTTTGATTTACAGTGGAGGTTAAGCTTAAAGAAAAACTCTTAATTTTCTGAAAAAGCAATGTAAGGTGATAGTTTTGAAAAGTGACTAAATTGAAGAATGAAGGAAATTTGTATTGAAAATAGTATCTCTCCTGTAAAAATCAATTAATTTATCAAACACTTGACTTAATCAACAAGAATTAATGTATTAATGTATAGTACCTTTTCAATATATCCATTGTGGCACTCTAAAAGTGGTCTCAGTGTGAGTGTGTACAAAACAAGATGTTAAAAAACCCAACTAATCATGTTTGCAACCTACCATTTATAATTTTTTTGGTCGTCAAGATCATGGTTTCAAGAGCAAGGGGCTTGTAGATTTGAGCACACTTTCTACTCATGACATTTAAGAGCAATTCAAGTATACACTATACAGAGTTCAAACACATCACTACAGGGAGTGTAAGACGTTTAAAGGGGCAATTCATGATCCACTTTTCACCCTCAAGGTCACCTCTATCAAAATTGAGTTTTTTAGTAATTACAACACAGAAGTCTATGGGGATTGTCAAAATGCTTAAAAGCTTGTAACTTGAAAATGAGTTGTCGGAATCGAGTGAAATTTTCAGTATATATTTATGTTGTATTCTTCTAATTATTTAGCTAGAAAAGAGGCCATGTGAATATCATGAATTGCACCTTTAAAGTCAACCCACAAAGTTTATTTTTTATATGTGATACTGCCATTTTCCTATAGTGCTATGTATTGGTCTATCCACTTTTTGCATCATTAATAACCTTTTCCAACCTAATACCTCTTCCATGTAATTTCCTTTTTGTCACTTTACCAGGTGCAGAATGATGTAGATCTGCCTTGTATATGCCCGAGGATAGACACTGATCCAAGATGCTTGAAATGGAGACTGAAGTGTACTGAATTGAAAGAGGTACATGTACCTCAAGGTAAAACATATTTCTAAATCTCTAGTTACATTTTCAGACCTAATATGAAAAGCTGTTATGTGACACTATCAAGGAAAATGTGTCACGTGGCGGTAATTTTTAAGTTAGGATTTTGATTTTAACTTTATTGTGCCTTAACAAGTTGTTATCTCTTCTATGTTATTTCATTTTGCCACTTTACCAGGTGCAGAATGATGTAGATCTGCCTTGTATTTGCCTGAGGATAGACACTGATCTCAAGATGCTTGAAATGAAGATTGTAGTATATGTACCTTGAGACAGAGGTATTTCTAACCCTGGGTTTCTAAGTCTTCATTCACATTTTTATAAATCTAATCTAAATTTAGGGCTGAAGGGCTTTTAGCGGGAAAAAAAAATGATCGAATAAAAAAAAGTCAAATAACTAATAGAAATCAAATCAGCTAGGAGAATGCATTCTTCTTTGTCTAAGTTGATCTAAATCTCACTAAGCTTATTCTTGAAAATAATAAAAATGAAATATGTCCAAAGATATCAGACAGGAGTTACTTGCTGGTA
This sequence comes from Ophiothrix spiculata, assembly GCA_000969725.1. Lineage (NCBI taxonomy): Eukaryota > Metazoa > Echinodermata > Ophiuroidea > Amphilepidida > Ophiotrichidae > Ophiothrix > Ophiothrix spiculata. The sequence continues at coordinate 288,179 of JXSR01S005558.1, read as the reverse complement.
CCAAAAGCTTCTAATTTTTTCATATGTCTTTATACCTAATGTTTAGCATACAGATAAAAGATCTTGCTTCTAATATGCTGCATCAGTAATAACATTGTAAAAGTCTAGCTAGCTCAAACAAAAATTCTGCATGAGAAACACCAATATAGACACCATTAAAAATATCCGAAACATGAACACATATGAAGTAATTTGATACAGCACATGATATGAATTTCATAGTGTATTTTGCGCCAACTTCAATCTCTATTATTGAAAGTCACATACGTTTTTCTCATTTCTGATATGGTTACTTGTTTAGAAAGAATACAGTTGGGTTTATATTTTTGGATGTAATTAATAATCAAACAGTATCTAAAAACACTTTTGTGAGTATTCTATAGAAATATGTTTTTAAACCAGGAAAACAAAATACATAATTAGATATTCTAACATTAAAGTCTGTTTCTACAATCTTCTGCAAAACTCGTTGGGACACTTATGCTATCTATGTACACAATGACAATGGAAAAAGTTGGCTAATCTGTGTCAAATTGCTTGTGTGATCTTCTAGAAAACTTTAGTTGCTACTATTTACAAAACTTTCCATTCTCCCTCCTCTTGCCCCTCCTTAATCAATGTTGTGTATGTCACATGTCTAAAACACTCAACATTGATTAAAGGTACATGGTCCGATTTTCCAAATCTTAATTTTCACTTTCATATGAAAGATCACTACTTGAGATGCTTCAAGTTCAAATTTCAGTTAAATCGGGACAACTGTTTTGATTTTATGACCAGTTTTGTATTTTCCATTTACCTATATTTTACTGTTACCATAATATTAATAATTTAACACATTTTCACTCATATCTCCGAAACGCAACATGTTTTAGCCGTAAAAGTTCACAAGGGTAATGAGAAAAATATGAGGAATATTTTGGTACCAAAATCTCAGAAAGTTTGAAAAAATGCTGACCTAATCATACAGGACTCCTTTAAGGGAAGCGAGGAGAGTGCTTGATATCACTAACTGTCACAACAGTTTTGCAGAAGATTGTAGTTGAAGAAGATATAAATTGCAAAGATTTGTCCAAGTGATACATCATTATTGAATCTTCACACATATCACAGAAAAAAATCTACCATTATATAATTTTCAGACAAGAAACTTTGACAGTGATAAAAGCATTATCCATATAAATTATTCATCCCTGCACATTGTAAAAACAGTTGTAAAAGCTAATGCACCTGCAATCTGCTAAACCTCTAAGACAAATTGTTTGCACAAGGGTTTTTACACATCTGAATGCAACAAAGCATCAGTATGTTTTTGAATTTGCGATATGATCTGACCTTAAATATACTTAAAGGTACGATAAACAACTTCCTTTTACTCTAATGATATTCTTCATTTTAATAATTAATAATCAATATTTCCTTGAAAAAAATCTAACAAAAACTAATTAATAATTGTTACAGACTATACCTAGTTTGTTAGTTGATTCAGTGTGTAAGTCAATTAAAATATTTTTAAAAAGTCTATTGGTTGCACTACATGTAGCAGGAGGATGTCTGATGTTTGCAAAATGGTTTTGAAAATTACCCAGTCCTATGAAAATTGCTGCAACAGCATAAATCTCATTCTCTATTAATAAAGACAATGCACTGAGCTTTGAATTTTCCCAAACAATGCATAAGTATAAAATGTATAACTACATTGGAAATTCCTTGAGTTTGGAAATCTCATGTTACATTTTTGAGAATAGGTCAGAAAGTAACTTGAGTTCATTGTGGAGAGATGGCGTTGGAGTTGGAAACCGGGCTATTGCTATTTTGCATTGGGTATTTTAACAAGATTGTGATAACTAATATTATTTTGTGTAGGAGATTTTGGAGAATTTAATAAAGCCAAACAGGACATTTTATGATTCTACAAGGTATCAAAATCTGATCATATTTTGAAAAATAGCATTTCCAGAAGGAATTATTATTATTTTGGGAACATCCCAATGGTGTTTGAGGGTCATATAAGGAGCCTAAAAAAGTTGGTTTGGTTGACTCCTGGGGATGCTGAGGAAATGCTTCTGGCTCCCCCACTGCAAGGCATGAATTTGAGATCCAGAAAAGCAATCTTCAATGTTTTCATGCCAAATATGCTGTCAATATGATCGCAACTGGAAAGAAAGTGATCAATATATGATTTTGAAAGAAAAGTGGCAAGTAGAGTTGAAAAATTAACAGATGAATTTAATGAAATTTGATCCAAAAATGTATTGATGAAATTTTGTGTCCCCCTCGGTTCGCTACATTGTGTAACCTTTCCCGAACTGAGTTTGAATAATCTGTCTCTTAAGCTGAATTAATTTACAACACCATAGCTCAAAGCAATAAAAAATCTGAACATTTGTACTATTAAATAATAAGAAAGCACAAATCAAACTGTGACATCATTAGGAAATGTATATACATATTCATTTTGAATATGATCTATAGGACTACAAAGAGGATCATTATATTAACAAGACATAGTAATCATATACAACAATATGGGTACATTAAGCATTGAAAAAGACTATTCAGACAACAATTACTGTACACTCTTATTCATACTTCTCATTTCCATTACAAACATTTGTCTGTCAATTTTCTTATCAATTATTGAAGTAAGATGTGTTTCAGTGTTGGAGATAATAGACTTCCTTTGATTTGATGCCTTGAAGAAAATGGAGTAGAATGAAATGGAGTAAATAAGAAATTACAGTATTTGAAGCTTCATTCCTGATAATGACACCACAGGATATACAGGGTGTCCAAAAATTAACTACCCATTTTTAAATGCTTATAACTTTAAAACTAGGATTCGCATGGCAACTATAGACATATGTATTGATAGAAGAAACTTGTAGAATTCTTTTGGTACCATTCTGCAATCAGTAAACTTCTAAGATAACAAGAAGGTCTGAAAGTTCAAAGTGGTTGAGCCAATATACCAAACAGTGTTGATACTCTTCTGCCACTTCACTATGACGACATGACGCCTCATACAGCTAAACAGTTTAGAATGGCTTTATTAATTAACTTTTTCATGAACAATCATATTGCCCAAGACAAAGAAACCCTGGCCCTTTCACTCCCATGATTTAAGTCCGATCGATTACTTTTTTGAGTTATCTGTAGGACAGTACATCCCAACACCCTGGACTATTCCTGACCTGAAACAGAACATCAACAGTGAAAACAGGAAGATCAAGAAGAACGTATGCACAAACGTTCTGGCTTTGTCGTTAGAGTAAAAGAATCTGCAAGGAGGCCATCTAGAACATATTCTGAAATACTAGGCATCTTAATCTGGATAAAATGGAGGTAATTTGATATATTCCTGTGATTGTAACTTTGAATGTGTAATAAGGGGTAATGCTGTTGTGTACCATTTAAAGATGAGCACAATGCGAGAGTTACGCTTTGACAAATTAAAAACATTTTAATGAGCATTATGTAATTATTAAGACAAAACCACAATCAAAAATCTTTGTATTAACATTGTAAAAGCTGTTTCGCTGAATTGGTCATTAAAATGATCATGAATGATTCTCCTGTCTTCATAGATTGATCCCTCCTCTGCATGTGACTCGCACATTTGTTTTTCTTCTCAGTATGAAAGTAGGCTTTTTACGTTTGACGTAATTTACATTGAAAATGATTTTCAAAAATGACAATTATATCATGTTTGGTACCAAATTAATTCTAAAAGTGTCCTCTATCAATACATATGTCTATAGTTGCCATGTGAATCCTGGTTTTAAAGTTATAAGCATTTAAAAATGGGTAGTTAATTTTTGGACACCCTGTATTTCATTCAAACATACATTCTGGGCAACATGGTGATATATCTATTTCCTATAAATACTTCTTGAATCTATTTAAAGAAAACCTGCCTTTCATATCTCTTATTTTATTCATTTCCTAGATGTAGAAAGTGCAGGCTTATTATACATAAGCAAAATGAGTTCTACTCTGTGCTGCTCTCAAAGAAAATTAAGTTCTGAAATAGTATCCTTTCAAATTTTTACTTTCCTAGAAATATCAGAAATCCAATAACTTAAGAGAGAGAAAAATCCAATAATCTTACGGAAGGAGGCAGATCATTCTTTCATAAGAAATGTAAAAGGAGAAAAAATATACACTTTTAAAAACTTTCCAAAATCAGACACATCTCATTTTGTGAGTGCTAATAAAGGAAAGTAATTTTCTGATATATAAACACTAATCATTTCTATCAGTTGAAAATCTTCATAGATCTTAATTTCAGCACAACACCTGTTGTGTTGGGTAAAAACTGCTACATATCTCTGATATATCACAATAAGAGCACCTGCATGGTAAATTTGAGATGTATCATGAATTTCTCCTTTAGGCTACTATGCAGTTTGATGACAAATGAAACCATTATTTTGTTCATTTTCTTATTGCTAATACCTCAAAACCACAGAACTGGCATAGTCAAGATTACACTGTAAGAAAATGGAACTTATGTTATTTTAAACCCTACCAAATCTACCATAACACAATTTTCAGGCAAGTCTTGACAGAGATAAAACATTATCCATATATATAAAGTATTCATCCCTACACATTGTAAAAACACTTTAAGTTAATGTACCTGTAATGTTCTAAACCTCTTAGACAACTTGTTTGCACAAAGTTTTTTTTCTATATATATCTGACAGGATCTTAGCATCAATATGTAATATAAATAGATGGTACGATTTGAACTGAATTCAATTCAAAAGTAAAGAAGAACTGGACAACTTATTATTTTTAGATATTATTTATACTATTCAACTTGATTATTTTTGGGTCTAATTCAAAATATTCTTCTGAGAATAACTTTTATATCAAAACACACAAAAATCAAAATCTATATTGTTTATTTGGGAATATTCTTTATAATAAAAATGAACCCTGGAATCCTCCTTATTTCAAATATCTCTTTATGATTCTAAAACATGGCATTTCAAATATTTTATATTTCAAAGAGTACAGCTTGAAAAATCATCTAGTCAAAAGCCAGGCTGGGACATCATTTGGAAATGTACATACATAATCAAACATTTAGGGCTCCAAGAAATAGATAACAATGCAGAATCATAGGATTATGAGATAAAGCCAATTTTATATGATAATTAGAGTACATTAAGCAATAAAAAAGACTATTTTCTAAGTATATATCTTATTCCTATTTCTTACATTTCCATTTCCAAATTTGTTATCAATTATTGAGCTGAGACATGATGATGTAATGATGAGGATAATACGCTTCATTTTAATTTATTACATTGAAGTCAAATTAATTGAAATTGAATAAATGGGAATATGTAACATTAAAGCTTAATGAAGTACTTAAGGTACACTTTTTTAAACCAATAATTAGGGCAACATGGTGATCTTGTTATTTCCTTTACCAGCTCTTGAAAAGAAACCATCTATTTATTTACTTTTTTATTCTATTCTTTTCTAGATTGTAGAAATTGAAGTCTTATTAAACATATAGGCAAAAGGTGACAATCTAATCTTGAAGAAATTTTTTAGTTCAACTATATCGTATACATTCATAGATATATGATAACACAATAACAGATGGTACTTTCATTGTTATTTTAAAAGCGAATACACATAAGGAAACATTATGTGAATCTTCTAATTCTGTGACCATTGAAAAATTTAAGAGGAAAGTCAACTAGAGACAAAGGCCCGTATTCCAGAAAGATGTTTAGCTAAACAATGGTTTAACTGAGCATCAACTTTCCATGAATGATACGCATAATTGCAACTTTCAAGCAGAACAGTTCAATGAGTCGTGCTGTTGATGAGAAATAGAATTGGTTTAGCTAAACACCTTTCTGGAATACGGGCCATAGCCTTTAAAGACTGATTATTTTAATATATATATGTTAAGAAACAAAGTTTCTTCCAATGTTTGATATGATAGGTAATGCTATACAATATGAATTTCTTATAAACACCTGTCTTTTAGGGTAATATTGGGTATAAACTGCCGAATTTTCTCATTAAAATAAGCCTTATGTGTGGTAATTTCCTGCTTTGTCACAAAAGGAACACCTGCTCGGTAGATTTGAAATGTATTATTTAATTCCTCCTATTATATACTTTCCAGACAAATGGATCTAAAACTGTGTTCATTTCTTGATGAAAGTCTATATGGTAACAAAGCTGGTCCTAACCTGTGCTTGAAGATGGTCAGTCAGCTTATTTCTCTAAATTGAAAATAAAGGACTTTTAAAAAATGCATAAATACTGCATATTTAATACTTTTTATTACAAAAACTAACAAAATGAAAACATTAGAAAACAAAATGGAAACAGATATATTAAGCCAATATTCTAAAATGTATCATAATAAAATGATCAGACTGTTTTTATCATTGGTAAAGAGATGGAAGTATGGAAAAGTATGGAAAGAGAGTTCCAAATTTAATCAGGCAATCAAATAAATTGTTTGTTTGTTTGCTCTTTTTGTAAAATTTAGTTTTCTGGCGTTTATTTAAGTAAAAAAATGGAT
>JXSR01S005558.1:248493-272529 GCA_000969725.1 Ophiothrix spiculata | reverse complement strand
CCCTCTGGTTATGTCACTGAGGCTCTTCTTGCAAATGGCAGATCCATTCTAAGGGCAAAATAATTATATGTAAATAGAAGCAGTAAAATTACATTTGAAAAAATGGTCCATACAAGTTAAAACCTTTTCATTCATCAAACTTGTATTCCAAGCATGTTCCAAATAGCCTGGCTAAATTACAAGAGCAAGATATATTTACCCTGATTCCTTTTGTATGCAAAGGAAATTTAGTAACCATGATAAAATAGGGGCACGTTTCAACCATATTGAAACATGATCAGTCCATCAATACAAAACTCTATTGGCATAATTTGCAAGGTAATTAAGGTAAACGTGTGCAGAAATAACAACAAGATCACTTACTAATGTCTTTAGATTATAACGATCAGTATTGAACAAAATTGGTTTTCTGCTAGGGTGTCTGAGCCATAAAATTTGCTTAATGTAGCTTGACAGTAAATTAAGTTTCGACCATTAGTATCAGGTTGTAAAATCTATGCAAGATAAAGCTGATTAATCATGAACATTTTACAAATATCAGTATTATTATTGCATATGTGTTTGATTCAAATGTATTACTTATTTTTGTCATCAGATTAGATTATAATCTAAATTAAAGACCTAAAGTAAAAGAACTGACTACCATATGTCTATGTATATCCCTGATAGCAGATATATAACTGTATCTGAAGGAATAATCCAGATTTGTATTTTTGGAATGTTGTATTCCACTCATGTGAATGACACAATTGCAATTCATTTTTCATATTGGTAAATTTATACATGTGTGGATCTACTATTACAAAAAACAATGGGGTATTCAAATTTCACATACTTTATTAATTTGAAGTTGTTAAACTTTACATATACTTAAGAGTGTAAATAATAATTGATCATTGTTTTAAAATATCTTGTTCCAACCAACCAGTCTTGATAATTTAAATTCCTTTAATTGTGATAATTTAATATGTCATTTTAAGATGGAAATCCAAAGTAGTCCACTGATTATATTGCATTAAAAAAATAGCTGCAAAACGATTTCACAGGTACTGATTACTACAGTGAAAAATACCAACATGCAATCAATTAACCGTGAATAATTGCATTTCCAGGGAAAATTGAAAATCACAACTTTAGGTGTAGGTAAACACTTATGAATTAAGGCGTTTTATGTCAAAAAACGAAATTTGACTTTCTCATTTCATTTTTCACTTTAGATGGCATTTATTCAAAATGTAGATTTGCGACTTTCCTCTAATTGAGGACCCTAGAACTAGAAGGGGGTTAAGTCACATTGATTACAAACTGAGAAAACGACACAAACATAAAATCATTTGTGTAGTCTTGAATGGTATTGCTGTATTTTGCAGTGACTTTTACGCATGTTCTGATCATCAAATTACTACAAAACTTTTACAGAATGTAGAAATGAGAATTCTGTAGCAGGAAATTGACACAACTCAATTTTCAAGATTTTGTGACTTAACCCCCTTTTAGTTCAAGGGTCCTCAATTTTGCCAGAGACATATGACACAAGCATTATTATATATCTCATGTCTATGGTTTCAGTCACAAAAGAAAGAAGTTGGAACCCAAGCATTGGTAGATACTCTTTAAAAACGTCAGACCTTGCTCTTACCTTGCCACTCTTCCATGAAGATTTAAAGAGCGGCGAGCTCTTCCAACGCTCAATGACATTTTGCTCGATGCTTGCACGAGTCCCGACCAAGCTCAGCCCTTGCTCAAAAGATTATCTTTCCCAATGGACCTATGTTTTTGGCTTCCAAAAGTTTGAAGGGTTTGATTACAAAGATTCAATTTCAAAACAAAATATCATGACTGCATGGGAACAAATATGACAATTAATAGAATGGATAAATGAGAAAATATTTCCAAAGAAATTCAATTGTGCCCATGCCTAGTGGGACTGTATACAACGTTTGTTCATTAGCTGCAATTACTGAAAGCCATTTGTGGCTCTTAGGAGCATACAAATCTGTTCTAATGCAAACCTCAGTTATTCAGTGCATTGCTACATATTGATTGAGATTAAGTAACAAGAGATTTATGATTTTCAATAAAAAAGAGTTTTGTAAATATTTGTTTTGACACATTAATAAAGTATTTATTCCACTAAAGTGACTGTTACTATGACTACAAAATACTTATATTACAAAGACCATTTTTGTACTTTTAAAGTACAATGCCACATAAATATTTTGTCAGCTGAAACAATACATAAATCAATTTGTTTGATTTGCTTAGAATCATTTGCCTGATAAAACAATAGTTTTATTAATTTAAGTATACTTCATTACTTAACAACATAATATCATTCAATTCTGATTTTATTTTCTTATAATATTAAAATACTAATCCTAGATAAAAACTGAACTGAAATACATAGAAATTAGCAAGTTAACAAGCAGCCTTTAGGCATATTCAATGCATTTTACAATATAGATATCTTTTAAGTGCCCAAGGATCTACAAATATCTCTCACTCAAGGTTCACTGCAGTATTTCCAGAGCATGAAACTGATTGCTATACAACACATTGCTATCTTACTCCTTTAATCTTCTTCCTCATATATTTGACTTTTTAATCATCGTATCTACCTCCGTTCAATCTTGAAATGTTTTGTTCTCAGTGTATGGATTGATAAGACAACTGGCAAATATTTAACATGGCATAGAGGCTAGCAGTTATTAGTTTTATTGTGGCTGTGTCAATAATATCATGACAAAGATGAAATGCTGGGGCATAGTCGGGAAGAGTCAAGACAACGAAGTAGATGAATTGATGTTATTCAATAATGCATGGACATAACCTATATCCATATCATATGTACTAAAAGTATATCAATAATACTGAATTGGAAGGTTTAAAGGTATCATGAAAAATGGAAAGTACAAAGACAAATGAAAATGCTCTTTAAAGAAAAAACAGTAAACAGTAAAAACAGTTATTAAAAAACTGAAATTATCAATATTACCAACGCTCATTAACAACTTTATCAATCCTCATAGAAAGCATTAAAAAAGGATATTCAATCAGGGCCAGTTTTATTATCGCCTTTTATATATGGAAATATATTGCAATGTGTTTTCATGAAATGTATCTGATAAGACATAGAGTTACTTTCTTTAGCTTAATTAAAAATCTGCAGGGTTTGACAAGATTGTTTGCATGGAATTTGAGTAAGCACATGAATGCATCCATCTGGTATGGGGAACCTCAACATTTTTGCCAGACTTTGAATTTGCCTATCTTTGTTCCTACTTTTTATTCAAAAACCAAACCATTAATGTACCAACTTTGGCTGAAAAGCATCCAAATTTACATAAATTAGGTGGGTTTTAGCAAATCTTTGCAAAATACACCCATTAAAGGCAAATTGGATGGGATTATATGTGATGAAAAACAATCCATCGTTATCCAAAATCTGTGAAAAACCATCCTAAAACTCCATATATGTTTACATTATCTTTTCCGAGCCATCCATCCTTTTCATCATCACTATTTCACTCATTGTACCAGCTTTTTGTGATATCATGAGATGTCTTGTTCCCAATGATTGATAAGACAACTGGCAAATATTTACCACAGCATAGTGGCTAGCAGTTATTGGTTTTATTGTTGCTGTGTCAATAATATCATGACAAAGACGAAGTGCTGGTGCATAGTCTGGTCATAGTAAGGATAGTAAAGTAGAAAGATGAATTGATGTCTTTCAATAGTGATTGGACATAACCAAGATCAATATCGCTTTCACTGAAAGTACATCAAAATTACTTACTACATAAGAAAGTTTAATAAAAGGGACATATTGTGACAGGAAAGTGAAAACAGATGAAACAAAAACACATAAAAAAATGAAAATGGTTTTAAAATAGTGCAATCTTTTTGTAAAAATGCATGTTACAATCATAATTAAATTAAAGGTTCTGGGTGCGCTATGTTTTTTTTAAATATTTAGTTAGATGCTTGGTTCTTGAGATGACTTAGAAATTGATCCTTAAATGTTTCTATGCTTAAAGCTGTGATGATGAAGTCTGATAGGCAATTCCACTGGGTGATAGTTTTTGGAAAATATGATTTCTTGTAACAGTCTTTTTTGAAATGTGGTATTTGAAAATGAAAGTTGACCATGCAAATTTGTCTGTTGTATCTCAAAAGTTATTGATAGCAGGTATCTCTTATTGGTCAATCAGGTGGCCTGTCACTCTAAATGCTTTTATTATACATGTAACATATGATTAGCCTTTGAATGCCAAAACAACAAACACTAATTTCCCGTAGGAATTCACATCTACTTATATACTATAGTATATATGATTAGAATTAATGAAACCAAATATCACATTTACATCATTTAATCCATCCATTCTCTGTTATCTTCATCTGGATTGATTTCCTCAGAGAAGCGATCAGTGTGTAGAATATACAACATTAAATCCATTAGTTCTCTATTATCTTAAATTGCTTGTTCAAAGAAACAAATAGAATGTTCTTCACATAGTATACAAATCAATACAAACATCTCCATAGCAAAGGCATAATTCAATGACAATACAAAAACTTGTTTATACTAAAGCTAAACCCCAGGGATGTAACTACCTCAAATGGCTTATAATAATCACAGCTAATGGACAGACTTGAATTATAACCGTAAGATATAGACACATTGGAATTTGTTGTTATATGGTTCTACATCATATCCATTACATGAAAGTGGCAAACTGGCTGCAGGGGATTCGGGCGACAGACAACATATGATTTTGTGTCACACATATTTATATTATAGGAAAAACTCACAATCATAAGAAAATATTTTTAAAATATTTTGGTTAGATTGTTTGTTTACAATTGCCAAAATTTGGTTCCTTCTTTAGAGTCATTTCATTCCAAATCCATTTTCGACCAAGTCCAAATATTCTTGTATCACTGAAACTGATGAAATAAGACATTTCTGTTAATCTGAAACCAATTTCTGTGATTGTAATCCTGGACTGCATATTATATGCTTCTTTTCTTCTCTTAATAACTTTTAATTAGATATGAGATGATGTGAAGCTTAAAAAACATGGTAAAATGAAATACACCTTAGCAAATGTTTAAGAATTTTGGCATGGAATTTTTTTTTTTTAATTAACATATCTGCATGATTAATTTAGGTTTTATTATAATGGTCAGTAAAGTTAAAGTATATTTCAATTTGATCCCAAGTATACAATTTATAACACTTGTGCCACTCATGTTTCTTTGGTGTCAACAATGAATTTACAAATAATTTTTATAATAATTATGTTAGTAGTGAACTATGATAAGTGAGTTGGCAGTATGTATCCACTTAAATCTAAATCTAAATCAATTAATCAACTGAGGAAGAAATTAGTCTCAAATGTCAATTATTAACATAGCTTATCGCTAGAAACTGACCTGTGTCTTTAGAGCTGGAGATATGTACAAACAACTTTAAGAGAAATATACAATTTTCAAATTACAAATGGAAAAAGTTTCACTTTAACCAGGTCTAACTTTATATAGATCTAGATCAGATGCTGCACAAAAAAATGGAGAGTGTACAAGCACTTCTGTTACTTCATTTCTGAAAGCTTGACAGTTCAAAACTTGTCCGACGGCAAACCTGTTAAAATCTCCAAATTCATTTCTGTTACATCAACAGTAGATTTTGTAAAAAAATATAACTTGCTGTTTGAGCCATTCAGTTATGATTGTAATAAGATTCTGGTAGACCTCAAAGGGTTAAATGCTCACAAATTATCTATATTATCAGTATTCTGAATACTACTACGAATACTCAAAAATGTATTTTGCCTTCTGGTTTAAAGGTTTCTCAATTTTGTTAAACTTCTTTGGTATTGGCAGTGCCTGTAGAGTGATCATCGTGATAAATAGAGCAAATAAATACGCTTTTAACTTCACCTGCCTGAAAACTCCTATTTTGCACCTGTTTAGCCTTAATCTACAAATGATGTATGCAGTTCTGTCATTTTCCAAGTAACTGGTACTTTAAATGCATACTTGTAAATCACTTCTTGAAGAATAGAAATAATAGCTCCACAATAGTTCATTTTAAGTATTAAATAACATCCTTTGCATAAATATTTAAAGAGATTTCAATATTTGGATTGGATAAATTAACTCATTGCTCTAAAAGTATAATAGTGTAAATGTGTAAATAAATAAATTGGTATGTAGTATCAAATGTATGAAACTAACACTTATGATTTCTTTTTTTTTTTTTTTGGTGGAAGTAGCAGCAGGTATGTCACTTTCATATGAGTGCCCCCTCTCCACCTCCCACATACTTTAACTTTTATCTCCAGAATAAAATATATTTCAGATGTAAAATTCTACATGGTTAATAAAAAATACATGAACAAAATGGTACCAAACACAAAGAAAAATTGAGGCAATTGGACAAAGCTCTTTAATTGGTGCAATTTGATTGAAATGAATATCACACAAACATATATAGAATATATAGAACAGAGTTATGCCTCTTTGGTCAAAGAACTTACACACTGATGATAACTGGGTCATGAATTTTCCCATGCTGTTAACATGCCATTTAACATAGCTCTGTGGAATGATGAGCATACCAATTGCCTTCACAGATATATTTATATGCACTCTTTTATTAGGTTACTAAAGCTCTTACAATGTCAGCATGATTAAAACAGCTGCATTGAGAAGATGAACATATGTAACCTGATACATTTCAGGAGCCAATCATATTGTTATCTGCAGGTTTGTGTGTATAAAGGCAGGCAGTTATATAGGTCATAAAGCTAGAGATTCAAGAGTTCAACAATTTAATCTCACATACTTATGTTTATCACATTCATAAAAATCACCATTGCTAAGAATACGTGTTTAGCTTTTATAGGGGTTGTTTACATGTGACACATCATATCGAAAGGTACCTTTAGGGTCCCAAAATGAAATTGGTATTTTTGATCTCACCTGAAAGATTATATTTTAAGCTTTAAAACGACACTCTGCTTTGGTTATTGGATGTTCAATTGCAAAGCTACATCCAAATTGGTAAAAGGCATCGGGCTGATTTAGAAAACTCTAGTTGTGAGAAAATCATGTTTAAAGTTTCTGTAACTGGAGAAAGGATTTTTATCTCGGTTTTTAAAACATTAGTCTCATGTTTTGGATGTTGGAACCCGATTGATATGATTAGAATACACTTCAAAGGTAATGTTTCCGATGAAATTAGAAATCCGACCTTGGACGTGATTTTTGACTATGCTCAGCTTCAACTGCCTTTTATCTCGTAATTTACTATACCGACCTTAAGGTACCTTTTGATATGACGGGTCACATATGGTTTCTAGTTCAAAACTGAATTCATCTATATTTGTGACACATTCTTCTTGACAGCCTAAATGTAGTTTTGAGATGTAACTATGTCTATGGATATGCTGTCTTCAGATTTAAAAGGGCACTATAATAGTAGCATGCAAAGAGACTGTATTAACAGATGTAAAATGACAGAATCGCTGTTAATCAATTGGACTCTGAATGCAATATCTATGTATAACTGTGTGACTGTTTTTTTTTTAATGTGCATCACAGCACTAACCTACAATGTGACATAGTATAGTATGAACTAAACTATGTTTCACATACTTCCATATTCACATTTCTAAAGCAGCTTATTTGGTATGTCACCGATAATCATTTCTGTCATTATTTACTGCGTAACTAATTGGTAGGCATTTCATGTCTAGCATGTGTATTACATTTGCAATTAAATTGTCAATTCCATTAAACGATAAATTCAGTCATGTGCCTTTTGTCTATTATTTCATACAATGCATGATATCACCGATGCTGCGTAGTTTGAACTTTGATGAATTAAGCTTCGGGAATGTCTCAGACAGTTTAGTTTCATACAGATGTAAGTGTCTTATAAATAACTGATGTTGTCAAGGCCAAGGTTAACATGCAAATTCAATATATTTCTAATGACTAGATCAGCACTTGTTTTACTTTTAGGCATAATGGCTACTTATAAAAAATAAAGCAATCTATATTGGTGTGTACAAACGCTTAAAGGCAGGTTTCCGATCTGGTGAAAAATTCAACATACTCTTTTTCCATATTTGAATGAAGGATCATCACCTATATAAAGCAATCTTAAAGGGAGAATATATAAGCTTTAGAAAATATGTTTTATACAGCTCCTTCTTGTTGTCTTCTTGGAAGATAATAGGAACAACCAAGTCTGTAGATTTTTGTTTGACATTAAAGTATGCCAAAAATATTTTGAAAAAAAGGTTGAGTTATGTTCGGTTTTGGAGATATGTTTGAAAATGTGTCTAATTATGGTTACCATAATTAATTTTACATAGTTACGTATAGACATCTCTGAAATACAAATTTGCCCATAAAATCAAAACGGTTTGACCGATTCAACTGAAATTTGAAATATAGACCACTTGAGTGGTCATCATAAAGGTCATAATCCCAATTTGCATTGATGAGACTTCTCATTATTTCAGGTGTGTACGAGATCATTCATCTGGAAAAACCAATTAGGTCTTGAAATCCTCTGTCCTACTGATTGTTGAAATGTATACAGATATGGCCTTGTTGTTCTGAACCTTCGAAATGATTATTTAAACCCCATTGAAACGTTAACAATTAGGTAAATAGGTAAAATCCAGGAATATAACCAGACATGTGTTAATAGGCCTGTAAAATAATACAATGATAGCAAATATCCTGAGACACCCTAGTATAAAAAAACCTAATATAAAAAGTGATTTAATTTCACTCTACATCAATTTATTAACGCAATAAAAAAGTAATCAAATCATAGCACTGTTATACTTCCCCAAAAGAGAAAATCCCCAGAATTTTTGTCCAAATGCAAAATTTGATAAAATTAAAATGTTGGTATGCTTAAACCACCTTTAGCAGAACAGATTAAGTTACAAAAACATTTCTGTGCTAGCCTTAAGGCGCTGTTGTACAAGAGCCAATGGAATGAAGCTAATAGAATTCAGCTTTTTAAAATCCGAATGATATGAACTAGTGTCAAATGTACCAAGCTGATGTCGTATTCATGAACATTCCCACAAGGTAAATGTTGAACAAGATATGAACATAAAGAACCTCATCTTAACTCATATCATAAACTGAAAAGTACTATTGAAGCGTATAGACATTTTCATAAGTAGGTCCTACCCAGCTTCCATTTCCATATTGAATATACTGTCAAAATAACCCGAGTAGTATTTGCACAAGAACTGAAGGATCCTTCGTCTTGTACTCCATAAAGTCAGCCATTCCTTTGGGGCAATTGAACAAGATGCTCAACTTGGCTAATGGCTATGGTGAACAAAATAAACTCAACCAAAACAGAAAAGAGTAAAAAACGGATGTTCTTTTTTAGCTTTAATAATCCATGCATGTACTATGTATGTTCAGAAATCTGTATTCAACATGTGAAATCAAATACACTGTGCCATCTCTATTTACCTTTTTAACCTTTGGTTAAATTGGAAAAATAACTCTGAAGTAATTTTGTATGTATTAACTATAATAAAATGATGGGAATCTGTAGAATTATTCAGAATGGTGAGAATATATAGGCTTTAAAAAATGTTTTATACGGTTCCTTATTGTTGTTATTGTTAGATAATAGGAACAACCAAGATTCTAGATTTTTGTTTGACATTACATTATGCCAAAATGGGATATTTAGGCTAATTACAAAAATTTACTCTTTGGTCAACGTTCTGTGGGTAGAGCTTTGGTCTAGAGAGTGAATTTACTACTTTAATGCATCCATGCTACTCAAGTGGAATGCTTTAAATTCATGTGCGCACAATTGAGGCCGCGTCTAGCTGAATATGATCCAAACTGCACACATAATTGACCATGAGATCAAGGTTCTTCCTGCAAATGGCAGATTCATGCTAAAGGCAAAATTCATATGCACATTAAATAAAAGCAATAAAATTACATTTAAAAAATGGTCCATACAAGTTAAAACCTTTTCATTCATCAAACTTGTATTCCAAACATGTTCCAAATAGCCTGGCTTAATTACAAAAGCAAGATAAATTTACCCTGATTCCTTTTGTATGCAAAGGAAATTTAGTAACCATGATAAAATAGGGACACGTTTCAACTGTACTGAAATATGATCACTCCATCAATACAAAACTCTATTGGCATAAATTGCAAGGTAATTAAGGTAAACGTGTGCAGAAATAACAACAAGATCACTTACTAATGCCTTTAGATTATAACGATCAGTATTGAACAAAATTGGTTTTCTATTAGGGTGTCTGAGCCATAAAATTTGCTTAATGTAGCTTGATAGTAAATTAAGTTTCCCCTATTAGTATCAGGTTGTAAAATCTATGCAAGATCAAGCTGATTTATAATTAACATTTTACAAATATCAGTATTATTATTGTATATGTCATCAGATTAGATTGTAATCTAAATTAAAGACCTAAGGTAAAAGAACTGACTATCGTATGTCTATGTATGTCCCTGATAGCAGATATATATCTGAGTAAAGAATAATAGAGATTTTTATATTTTTATGTTGTATTCAACTCATGTGAATGACACAACTGTAATTCATTTTTATATTGGTAAATTTATACATGTGTGGATCTACTATTACGAAAACAATGCGGTATATGTGTGGATCTACTATTACGAAAACAATGCGGGCTTCACATGCTTTATTATTTTGAAGTTGTTCGACTTTATTATACTAAGTGTGCAAAAAATAATTGATCATTGTTTTAACATAATTATCTTGTTCCAACCAACCATTCTTGATAATTTCAATGTTCAATTCCTTTTATTGTGATAATTTAATATGTGATTATAAGTAATACATACATAATCACAAAATGGTATTGGAAATAATGCTTAGAGTAGTTGGCTGAGCTCCGGTCAAGCTGGCACATTACAGCAAACAAAACCATATGACACCAGCATTATCATATGTCTATGGTTTCAGTCACAAAAGAAAGAAGTTGGCCGAGCGGTAAAAATGTTTAATCTGCAAACTCGGCTGGGCATCGCCTGAGCACCGCCCAAACATTGGTAGATACTCTTTTAAAATGTCACAGCTCGCTCATAACTTGCCACACTTCCATGAAGATGAAGGAAGGAGCCAACCCAAAAGCTCGCTCTCTCAAATGATTATCTTTCCCAAGAGACCACCTGTGTTGTTGGCTTTCAAAAGTTTTAAGGGTTTGATTAAACTCAATTTTAAAACTAAATAACAGAACTCCATGGGAACAAATATGACAATTAATTAATAGAATAGATAAATGAGCAAACGTTTCCAAAGAAATTCAATTGTGGCTATGCCTAGTGGGAATGTGTACAAAGTTTGTCCATTACCAATTTTTCAATTGGCAATTACTGAAAGGCATTTGTGGCTCTTAGTAACATACAAATCTGTTCTAATGCAAACCTTTTTCAGTGCATTGCTTTATATTAATTGAGATCATAGTCTACTATTTCAATGTTGAGATTAAGTAACAAGAGATTTTTTTCAATATAAAGAGTTTTGTAAATATTTGTTTTGACACATTATTAAAGCATTTATTCCACTAAAATGACCGTTACTATGACTACAAATCTGTTCTGATGCAAACCGTAAGTGCATTGCTATATATAGATTAAGTTACAAGAGATTCATGATTTTCAATATAAAGAGTTTTGTAAATATTTGTTTTGACACATTATTAAAGCATTTATTCCACTAAAATGACCGTTACTATGACTACAAATCAACCTATTACAAAGACCATTTTGGTACTTTTAAAGTACAACAACACACATATTTATAAATATTTTGTCAGTTGAAACAATACATTGATCAATTTGTTTGATTTGCTTTGAATCATTTGCCTGATAAAACAATAGTTTTATTAATTTAAGTATACTTCATTACTTAACAATATAATATCATTCAATTCTGATGCTCTTTTCTTATAATATTAAAATACTAATCCTTGATAAGAACTGACTGAAATACATAGAAATTAGCAAATTAACAAGCAGCATTTAGGCATATTCAATGTACTTGACAATATACATATCTTTTCAGGTGCCCAAGGATGTACAAATATCTCTCTCTCAAGGTTCACTGCAGTATTTCCACAGCATGAAACCTATTCAATCAATCAATCAATCAATGATACAAGTACTTGCATAACATGCCTACCCCAAGAAGGAATCTATTCGAACAGGGGACCCTTGGCTTTACGTGACTGTCCGACCACAGAGCAAGTAGAGTAAAGTTTCTTGCCCAAGGAAACAAGGAGATGACAACTGCCTGGCCCAGGGCTCGAGCCCACAATCTCTGTATTACGAGACCCGTGCTCTAACCGCTCGGCCACGCTGCTATACAACACATTGCTACCTTACTCCTTTAATCTTCTCCCTGATACATTTTACTTTTTTTAATCATCGTATACCTCTGTTCAATCATGAAATGTTTTGCTCTCAGTGTATGGATTGATAAGACAACTGGCAAATATTTAACACGGCATAGAGGCTAGCAGTTATTAGTTTTATTGTGGCTGTGTCAATAATATCATGACAAAGACGAAGTGCTGGGGCATAGTCTGGAGGAGTCAAGACAACGAAGTAGAAGATGAATTGGTGTTATTCAATAATGCATGGACATAACCTAGATCCATATCACTTGTCCTAAAAGTATATCAATAACACTGAATTGGAAGCTTTATAGGTAACATGAAGAATAGAAAGTAGAAAGACAAATGAAAATGCTCTTTAAAGAACACAGTAAAAAAAATAGTTATTAAAAATCTGAAATTATCAATATAGCCAACACTCATTGACAACTTTATCAATCATCATAGAAAGCATACAAAAAGAATTGTCCAATTTGATATTTAATCAGGGACAGTTTTATTATCTCCTTTTATACGAGGGAGTATCAAAAAGTTTTAAACTTTACCCAGAAGGGATTGAGCTATATCAATGAAATTTTGTCAGAATAGTCACTCGTCTTTATGTACATTATGGTGCAGAAATTATATCATAAGTACTTTTAATTTCTTTACAGGTGGCGATTGATGTCATATACCTACTCGCTTAAAATATACGATGTATGGAGGAAATTGAGAGATGCGGCGTAATTAAATCTCTTTATTTGAAGGGTTATAAGGCCCATAAAATCTTATTGGCACCACCAAAGTTCAATTGTTTGACACTATAGTAAAGGATATAGTTTCCTCTATCCATTGATACCAAAATTATGGAAATTGATCCATGGATGACGTCACAATAGCTTAAAAAACATGGCCGACCTAAAAATGTTGATTTTCATTGAAATATAAAATCAGCTTTTTTCAATATAGAGGATCCCTACAATAATGGTCTGTAGAAAGACAGTTAAAAGTGGGAGAATGTGTAAATTTGCACATTGCCTATGCAAAGATGCCTAAAGTATCTCATAATAAAATTTCGCTCCTGGCGCCATTTCTTCTTGGTAAAGTTTAAAACTTTTTGATACCCCCTTGTATGTGGAAATATATTGCAATGTTGTTTTCATGAAATGTATCTGATAAGATATAGAGTTTTTTTCTTAAGCTTAATTAAAAATCTGCAGGGTTTGACAAGATTGTTTGCATGGAATTTGAGTAAGCACATGAATGCATCCATCCGGTGTGGGGAACATTTTTGCCAGACTTTGAATTTGCCCATCTTTGTTCCTACTTTTTATTCAAAAACCAAACCATTAATCTACCAGCTTTGGCTGAAAAGCATCCAAATTTACATAAATTAGATGGGTTTGAGCAAATCTTTGCAAAATACACCCATTGAAGGCAAATTGGATCGGTTTATATGTGATGAAAAACAACCCATCGTTATACAAAATCTGTGAAAAACCATCCTAAAACTACATATAGGTTTACATTTTCTTTTCCCTCCCCGAGCCATCCATCCTTTTCATCATCACTATTTCACTCATTGTACCAGCTTTTTGTGTTATCTTGAGATGTCTTGTTCTCAATGATTGATAAGACAACTGGCAAATATTTACCACAGCATAATGGCTAGCAGTTATTGGTTTTATTGTTGCTGTGTCAATAATATTATGACAAAAACGAAGGGCTGGGGCATAGTCTGGTCAGAGTAAGGCCATGAAGTAGAAAGATAAATTGATGTCTTTCAATAGTGCTTGGACATAAACTAGATCAATATCACTTTCACTGAAAGTACATTAATATTACTTACTACATAAGAAAGTTTAATAAAAGGGATATATTGTGACAGGAAAGTGAAAGCAGATGAAACAAAAACACATAAAAAAATGAAAATGGTTTTAAAATATTGCAATCTTTTTGTTACAATCATAATTAAATTAAAGGTTCTGGGTGCGCTATGTTTTTTTTAAATATTTAGTTAGATGCTTAATTCTTGAGATGACTTAGAAATTGATCCTTTAATGTTTCTATGCTTAGAGCTGTGATGATGAAGTCTGATAGGCAATTCCACTGGTTTTTGGAAAATATGATTTCTTGTAACAGTCTTTTTTGCAATGTGGTATTTGAAAATGAAAGTTGACCATGCTAATTTGTCTGTTGTATCTCAAATGTTATTGATAACAGGTATCACTTATTGGTCAATCAGGTATAATGCTTTCATTATACATGCAACATATGATTAGCCTTTGAATGCCAAAACAACAAACACTAATTTCCCGTAGGAATTCACATCTACTTATATACTATAGTATATATGATTAGAATTAATGAAACCAAATATCACATTTACATCCTTTAATCCATAATTTCTCTTTTATCTTCATCTGGATTGATTTCCTCAGAGAAGCGATCAGTGTGTAGAATATACAACCTTAATTCTCTATTATCTTGATCTAAATTGCTTGTTCAAAGAAACAAATAGAATGTTCTTCACATAGTATACAAGTTAATACAAACATCTCTACAGCAAAGGTATAATTCAATGACAATACAAAAACTTGTTTGTGCTAAAGCTAAACCCTAGGGATGTAACTACCTCAAATGGCTTATAATAATCACAGCTAATGGAAAGACTTGAATTATAACCTGAAGATATAGACACATTGGAATTTGTTGTTATATGGTTCTACATCATATCCATTACATGAAAGTGGCAACCTGACTGCAGGGGATTTGGGCGACAGACAACATATGATTTTGTGTCACATATATTTATATTATAGGAAAAACTCACAATCATAAGAAAATATTTTAAATATATTTTGGTTAGATTGTTTGTTTACAATTGCCAAAATTTGTTTCCTTCTTTAGAGTCAGTTCATTCCAAGTCCATTTTCATGTTGGATGACCAAGTTCCAATATTCTTGTATCATTGAAACTGATGAAATCGGAAATTTCTGTTAATCTGAAACCAATTTCTGTGACTGTAATCCTGGACTGTATATTCTATACTTCTTCTTTTAATAACTTTTAATTAAATATTAGCTTGCATCATAAAAAATAAGGCATGCCACAGTAATTTACAGCTTGATGTGAAGCTTAAAAACATTATAAAATGAAATTAACTTTAGCAAATGTATTAACATTTTGGCACAGAATACAATTAAAAAAAAACATATCTGCACGATTAATTAAGGTTTTATTATATTGGTCCATTAAAGGTGTAATTCATGATTATGATATGACAAGAACCTCACCTATTTTCTAGCTTAATAAAGAAGAGTACAACATAAATGTATGCTGAAAATTTCACTTATTTCCGACCATTCGTTTACTATTCGGCTGCTGCGTTGAAATTAATAAGAAAATTACACATTTTCTAACTTATCTCAAAAATGAAAGCACATTTGAAAGAAAGGATTGTAACATATACCAGTCAAGGATTCTTTTTATATAAAAAAAATCAATTTTGATAGAGGTGACCTTGAACATAAAAATTGGATCATGAATTCCCCCTTTAAGTATATTCCAATTTGATACAAAGTATACAATTTATAACACTTGTGCCACTCATGTTTCTTTTGTGTAAACAATGATGAGCATACCAATTGCCTTCACAGATATATGAGTTGGCAGTAGTATCAACTTGAATCTAAATCAATTAATCAACTGAGAAAGATATTAGTCTCCAATGTCAATTATTAACATAGGTTATCTCTAGAAACCACCCTGTGTCTTTGGAGCTGGAGATATGTACAAACAAATTTAAGAGAAATACCGTATCCACTCGTCCAATTCAACTACTCATTTTCTGAATTTAGATCACGTTACAGTTGAGCGCTTTCATACTAGATTGCCAAAAATTGTTCAAATAATTTTAATGAAGTGTTGGTTATAGCGTATGACTATTTGTCAAACTTTTGGAAACGGGGATTTTGTTAATTTTAAGGAGATTGTCAGATGGAAAATAGTTGAATTAGACGAGTGAATAGGGAATGGAAACAGATTTTTATTAATTTCACTTTAACCAGGTCCAACTTTATATAGATCTACAATCAGGGAAAAAAGTCGTTGGAATACTACAGTCTTTTCAGGTGCATTCATCCGTTTAAAACACTAGAAATTGCAGTAAGAGATGGATAAAGTTGAAGGCAATGAAGAACTCTTCTCTTCTGACCATCCCCTTCCTCACCCCTGTTTCAATGTTGGATGTGAAGATGATCCTTGTGTACGGATCAACATTGAGTGGGGGACGGGGAAAGCGTGCAAAATCAATGACATTCACAGATAATTGTGCCAAGACTTTCTTCCCTGATTGTAGATCAGATGCTGCACACAAAAATGTAGTGTGTACAAGCATTTCTGTTACATCAACAGTAAAATTTGTAAAAAAAATATTACTTGATGTTGGAGCCATTCAGTTGTGATTGTTATAAGATGCTAGTAGACCTCAAATGGTTTAAACGCTCACAAATTATTTATATTATCAGTATTCTGAATACTAATACGAATACTCAAAAATGTATTTTGCCTTCTGGTTTAAAGGTTTCTCAATTTTGCTAAACTTCACAGTGCCTGTAGAGTGATCAACGTGATAAATGGAGCAAATAAATATGCTTTTAACTTCACCTGCCTGAAAACTTCTTTTGCACCTGTTTAGCCTTAATCTACAAACGATGTATGCAGTTCCATCATTTTCCAAGTAACTGGTACTTTAAAAGCATAATGGTTAAAAGGGCACTTCTATTTATTATTTGTAAATCACTTCTTGGAAAATGGAAATAATACTTCAATAGATCCACAATAGTTCATTTTAAGTATTCAATAACATCCTTGTAAAGGTTGCTGCATAAAAAGAGATTTAAATATTAGGATTGGATTAATGAACTCACTGTTCTAGAAGTAAAATAGTGTCAATGTGTAAATAAATAAATTGGTAGGTAGTATCAAATGTATGAAACTAACATTTATGACCCCTGGTTTTTGAATTAGTAGCAAGTATGTCACTTTTATATATGAGTGCCCCCCTCTCCACATATTTTCACTTTTATCTCCAGAATAAAGCATATTTCAGCTGTGACATTCTGCATGGATAATAAGAAATACATGAAAAAATGGTACTAAGCATAAAAAAAATTGAGGCAATTGGACAAAGCTCTTTAATTGGTGCAATTTGATTGAAATGAATATCAAACAAACGTAAATAGAATATATATAACAGAAGTGATATCTTTTTGGTCAAAGAACTTACACGATGATGATAAATGGGTCATGAATTTTCCCATGCTGTTAACATGCCATTTAACATAGCTCTGCGGAATGATGAGCATACCAATTGCCTTCACAGATATATTTATATGCACTCTTTTATTAGGTTACTAAAGCTCTTACAATGTCAGCATGATTAAAACAGCTGCATTGAGAAGATGAACATATGTAACCTGATACATTTCAGGAGCCAATCATATTGTTATCTGCAGGTTTGTGTGTATAAAGGCAGGCAGTTATATAGGTCATAAAGCTAAAGATTCAAGAGTTCAACAATTTAATCTCACATACTTATGTTTATCACATTCATAAAAATCACCATTGCTAAGAATACGTGTTTAGCTTTTATAGGGGTTGTTTACATGTGACACATCATATCGAAAGGTACCTTTAGGGTCCCAAAATGAAAATGGAAATTTTGAACCCAACCGAAAAAATAAAATTTAAACTTTAAAAAGAAAACCCGCCTTGGGTAATGGAAGGTCAAATGCAAAACCACAACCAAAATGGGAAAAAACACAGCGCGCAGATACAAAAAACTAGAGGTCAGAAAAAAACAAGTAAAAAGTCTCTAAACGGAAAAAAGAATTTTAACCCCGGTTTTAAAAAAATACACCCAAGATTTGGAAGGTGGAAACCGAATGAAAAGAATAGAATACACTTCAAAGGTAATGTTTCCCATGAAATTAGAAATCCGACCTTGGACGTGATTTTTGACTATGCTAAGCTTCAACGGCCTTTCATCTCGTAATTTACTATACCGACCTTAAGGTACCTTTTGATATGACGGGTCACATATGGTTTCTAGTTCAAAACTGAATTCATCTATATTTGTGACACATTCTTCTTGACAGCCTAAATGTAGTTTTGAGATGTAACTACCGTGCTTTCAGAGTCCACTGATTTCATCACAGAAACAATCCCTTGATGTCTATGGATATGCTGTCTTCAGATTTAAAAGGGCACTATAATAGTAGCATGCAAAGAGACTGTATTAACAGATGTAAAATGACAGAATCACTGTAAATCAATTGGACTCTGAATGCAATATTTATGTATAACTGTGTGACTGTTTTTTTTTTTTTAATGTGCATCACATCATTAACCTACAATGTGACATAGTATAGTATGAACAAAACTATGCTTCACATACTTCCATATTCACATTTCTAAAGCAGATTATTTGGCATGTCACCGATAATCATTTCTGTCATTATATACTCCGAACTAATTGGCAGGCATTTCATGTCTAGCATGTGTATTACATTTGCAATAAAATTGTCAATTCCATTAAACGATAAATTCAGTCATGTGCCTTTTGTCTATTATTTCATACAATGCATGATATCACCAATGCTGCGTAGTTTGAACTTTGATATAAGCTTCACGAATGTCTCAGACAGTATAGTTACATACAGATGTAAGTGTCTTTATTCATTTTCTTATATTTTGTGGAAATAGTAAATAACTGATGTTGTCAAGGCCAAGGTTGAGATGCAAGTTCAATGTATTTCTAATGACTAGATCAGCACTTGTTTTACTTTTAACCATAATGGTTACTTATAAAAAATAAAGCAATCCATATTGGTGTGTACAAACGCTTAAATATGTAACCAGTGAAACTAATGATTGGTTAACGATGTTACAAAATACAAACAAGGGTAAGAACATGTTTTATGTTTACTGTACTAATTTTATACTTTTGTGTCATCTCATATATTCATTGATTAATTAAATGTAGTCTAAGTCACAGTCATAACTACATTATAGTGAAGCCTGTGATAATGATAGTTCTCTTTTATTGGTGATGACTACAAATACTATTGAAAGTATTCAGTACACCTATCGAGTATTAAAAAGCATTAAATATACAATAAGCACAATATGATTGAAGTTACCATGCTACAAATGACTTGGTCTATGAATGTGTTGAACTATCTGTTTCAATCAATCAAAACATTTTTCCAAATGAAAATGTTAATAATGCATGAAGTATCAAGGGACACCGATAAATAAACTCTTTAAAAGGTCAATAACTCAATAAGCAATGATTGGAAAATAGTTTCTTGATTAGATTTGTATTTGTTTGTAACTTTTTTGTCAACTTAGTTTTCTTTGACATCAGATGTTTTGATTTTTAAGTGATCATGAGTAATTTAAATGCTATAAAATGAATTATACATCAATTTGAATACTTCAAGAAGATGAATTTTGTTGATTGTCTCAAATCCTGTTAAAGTGAAATACAAGAGGGTATCAAAAAGTTTTAAAGATCACCAAGAAGAAAAACAGCCAGGAACATAATTTTATTATATGACCCTTAAAGTCTTCTTAACATGGCCACTGTGCAAAGTAGCACATTTTTCCCAGTTAAAACTGACTGTTCACAGACCGAATTTGTACAGATCATCTTTTAGCCAAAAAAAATCCACATTGTATTTCACTAAAAATATAATATCAAACTTCTGAACTCTGTTTCATAATAGAATTATTTGGCTGTAATCCTTCAAATGCATGGATTTAATCACGCCAGGTATCTTTAATCATGCAGTTTATCTGGTTAGCAGAAGCAGGTTATTGATGTCTAACGACACCTGTATGGAAAGTATAAATGCCATTGATATAATTTTTGCACCATAGCATATACACAAGGACAAGTGACCATCTTGACAAAAGTTCATCAAAAGCTCCTTTCCTTCTAGGTGATCTTTAAAACTTTTTGATACCCCCTCATAAGTTGAAACTAGGTCAAGTATGGATATATACAACTTGTAGATTTAGATGCAAATGAATCAACCAATTTATATGCTAATAAAACTAGAAGTTCTCATTAAACCCTGTATCATTTTATGTCACGATGCAGTGTCATTAAAGCTAGACTGATTGGTACCATGATCTAATTACTGAAGACTGCATTTGGTGCAAAGCAAGTCTATTTTAAGGCTCGGCGTCCAAAGACATTTGCTCGCCTGAGTGACATTCGCTCACCCTACCAAGAAAACTTCGCTCCAACGAGAAGCAAAATTGGCTTAACAAATTTCATGACATTCGCTACACTTCAAATTCAATTGAAGTGAAGATTGCTCCGAGTATTCTTGAGTTTGTTTATTCAATAATCATAGCATTACGCAATGTGCGAATGACATTCACTTTCATCGATGTTCATGCAATGAGAGCAAAATTGTCATTTTAGCGCATAAGTCAGAGCGAATGTCACTTGGCCGGGCAAACAAATGTCTTTGCACACCAAGCCTAAGGACATTTAACAAAGATAGTTAAAATACTGTTTATGATAAGAAAAGTAAATTTTGTAACGAAACCATATGACCAAGTATGTGAAAATGATATGTGTCCTTTAAGTCATATAATGCATGCAAAATCTGAAACAACAAACTCGTCATGCTCCAATTTCATTTTCACCAGCAAAAGTATTTCCTTTTGACTTCATGTAACATAGTATAGGAGAGCAAACCCTCTTATCATGATAAGGAGCATAAATATCCGGAGGGGTACTCACATATATAAGCTATAATACGGGGATAAAAATCCCTAAACATGGGTCCCATTTTTAGCACCAAAATCCCTAAACATGGGTCACATCTTCAAGAAAATACGCTAAAATGGTCCAAATTGTTTTGAAAAATCAGCCCATTTTTGGAGCAAAATCCCTAAACATGGGTGTACTTTTACTCAAAAATTACCCTTAAAGATGGGTATGGGTTCAACGGTCCATGCCGCACACCCCCATTCAGACCAAAGTGGAGTACCCCCCCCCCCGGATAAATATGGCATGATATACATCCCAAGGGAAAGGAATTTCTCAATATAGGTATCGCATCATTTTACCACTTTATACCATTTTGCTACCGCTAAGAGAAACATCTAAAGAAAAAACACTTGACAATTTCAAAACACTGAAACGGAACCAAAAACTTTAGGACCGCAATGTTTAGTATTGAATTATATTACAATTACCTTAAGAAATAGGCCAATTGAATTTTCTCTACTTATGCCTTACTAATCTTATTTCCATATTTGGTCATCAAGAAAAAGGATACGACTTTAACTTGCCTGGGTAAAAAGTAGAATGACTAGAATGTCAATTTTGTTGACACATAAACATCACCAAATAAAAGATGAGTTTTAGTTCTAATTTTTGAAGGGTAGATATTGATTTCTGCATTGTTGTTCACAAGAGAAAATTCTACACCAACGTGAAACATACAAGAAATATGAAGGGAAAATATGGTTGATAGTTGAAGCAAAAGTATGCAAAAGTTACAACATGAAATCATATCATATTTTACAAAAGATTATTGACCTTGTGTAACCATACTGGGACACCTGGTACTTCTAATATTGATATGCAGAATGCAGATATCAAGTGTTACTATAACAAAAAACAATGTTGTGAAATATTAGCACAACTAGGCAACCAAATGTGATGAAACATAATCAAAATTATGTTAGATAACCTTGAACAAAAGTATTGGACAAGAGTAATAACCATATTTACAAATAATAAATCTATTAACATCACTGCTTTCCGTTTGAATGTTTTAGATCAAAATACATTCCTAAATACTTTATAGTAAATGGATAATGCTGATTTTATACAAAGGTTCTTCTATTTCAGTATGTAATATATCAATACTTGAAAAATGCCCTAAAAACCTTTTTATAAAAAAACTTGAAGACTTGTACTCATTTTATATACTACAGAATTGCCCATGGGACTACTCTTTATTTCAAATTTCTTTGATTAAAAATCTCATCACATAAGTACTTCTCTATTCTAGTATTATTTGAAGTATAAAATATCCATTTATGAGTACTAAGAGCAGATGATTGAAAAACAAACTAATGGTCCAAAGAACTTACTCAAAAGAAACAGCAAATTCAACCTTTTCAATGTGGAACTAAGTTGTGCTGTTTATGTTATAAAAAAGAGAAATATGACAAGAACAACATACTATGTTTCTTGCAATTTTTCAAGTAACAAATCTTGATCAACTTCAAATAAAATATTCTAAATGCAACATTTACTTTGAATTTTGACTATATTCCAACATAACAGATACGTTCTTCTTTTATTCTGTTTTCCCTTTAAGTAATACAAATGTCAAACACTACTACCCCATCATCCATCTACTTTGTATAATTTCAACCCATTAATCATTGCCTAAATACCATGGATGTCTCGCATCAGACACATGAATATTTATTATCTGATAGAACGGTATGATGTCTACGGGCATCTAAGAGATGACCAAAAGCTTATCTAATGACCAGGCTTAATTTTCCCTAAAATGAACTTGGATGTCTGCAATAATTGACTTTGATAACAGCTGCTTTCTGGACACTACAAAATACATAGTGCATACATGTACATTTGTTATATTGAACAAAAAACCCTACCTATTTTATGGTCAAAAAGGTTCATTTGTTTAAATGAAGTTTTTCCAAACTTCACTAGATATACCTAGACCAAGTTGCATCCTTTTTCAAGGTCGTAATCCATGAGATTTAAAGACATTGTAAAGCTGCAAGTATCGACAATACTCATTTCTGCAATCTTGGGTCAATTTCATTTATTATCTTTCGATGAAACATAAAAGGCACATAATTTGACAAACATGGGTCTGATGTAACAGATTATTTTGGTTTGTAATCACAAGTCCACTGATTATTTGAATATCATGGGTTTTTAGGAATCCTTATCATAATAAACATAATTATCAACTGTGGTTATGCAAACCAGTAATTTTACTTTTCAAATGGTAAAAATGTGATGAAACAATTCACAAAACACCTTCCTGTTTTACTTTTACCAAAATAGATGAGATCAATATGCAAAGGTTAAGTGGACTGCTATACCTGCAAGTTTTGTCGGAGTACCCATCTCTCTTTAGAAGCAATTGGGTCAGACTCCACTTTTGATTTAAGTATCAATAACATTTTTAACTCAACCAATCATTTTCCCAATTTTAACACACATTATTTTTAACATTTACTGAAGGCAAAAAGTTTATTTTTCTATTCAACAGCAGATGTGCTCACTGCAAATGATCCCCTGTCCTAGGGGAAAAAACAAAAATTAAGTCAATGGTTGAACAAAGTAAGAATAACTTTTTTGATGAACAGGTTGACATTTCTTAAAGTATGTGATGTAATTTAAGACTAATGCCATTATTTTTGTATTTGTATTTGTTATTACGTGTTTTGCCGTGTCTTTTATATTTTTATGAAAATAAAGATTGGAAGATTGAAAATACTACCAAAAAAC
>JXSR01S005558.1:212075-228672 GCA_000969725.1 Ophiothrix spiculata | reverse complement strand
AATTATCGAATCGTTTATTTTGTTTCCCTTGAAGGCTACATAACTTACAAATGTCAAACAAAGCAATACATTAATCCATCTACTTTGTATAATTTAACAGCAAATTAATCATTGCCTAAATACCATGCATGTCTGGCATCAGACATATGAATATTCATATCTGAAAAACAAACAGACAGTGAGGCGTAATGCCCGTAGGCGCCATCTGAGAGATGACCAAAAGCTTATCTAATGAAAGGCTTGTCCGTGAATGAACTTGGATGTCTGCAATAACTCAAGTTTCCACCTATGATTGACTTTAATAATAGGAACTTTAATTAAATACATCTCTGGATACTACAAATGCAGAGTACATCCACCTTTTTATTATCCAATATTAACAGAACAAAGCTACCTGTTTCAAGTTGCTACCACTTGTTGAGTTAATGTGAGGGTTTTTTAATCAAACTAGATTTACCAAGACTAAGTTTTAGATTCATCATTTCTCCTTGTACTGAAAATCAATGCATAGTAAAAGGTCATACACACTTTTACAACATTATCTTGAATTATTTTCATGGATTATAATGAATGGAAAAGAAAAAGTGACTTGATAACTGCATGTGTACTGCAAATATCACGTGTAAATACGGGGTCCGCTCGCCAGTCCGACGACTCGCTAGTCCGAAAGCTCGCTAGTCCGAAACGTTATTCAATAGGGAAAATATAACCTTGAAAAAGGCTCGCTAGTCCGAAAAAACAGCTCGCTAGTCCCAAGGTTCGCTAATCCGAATATGAAAATAGGCTCGTCAGTCCGAATTTTAAAAGCAACTCGCTAGTCCGAATGTTAAAAACGGCTCGCCAGTCCGAATTTAAATAACAGCTTGCTAGTCCGAATTTCAAAATAGGCTCGCTAGTCCGAATTCTGAAATAGGCCCGCTAGTCCGAATTTTGAAAACAGCTCGCTAGTCCGAATTTTGAAAAACTGTAATAGAAATATGCACACATTTTGTCATATTCGGACTAGCGAGCCTATTTTAAAATTCGGACTAGCGAGCCTATTTTTAAATTCGGACTAGCGAGCTGTTATTAAAATTCGGACAGGCGAGCCGTTTTTAACATTCGGACTAGCGAGCCGTTTTCATTTTTCGGACTGGCGAGCCTAAATTAAAATTCGGACTAGCGAGCTGTCGGACTAGCGAGCCGTCGGACTAGCGAGCTTTCGGACTAGCGAGCTGTCCCCGTAAATACTGTGTATCGATAGATGTCAAGCAATGTTGCAGTGATTAAATTGCTGGCCTTAAAATATACAATGTGTTATCATAGAATTTCAAGAATCTTAAACATGATTATCATCATTTACATTCATATTGGTAATACAGATCACTCTTCAAAATGGCAACATATAGGCAAAATAAATCAATATATTACAAACTTTTGAACTCATTAAATCTAGGAAAATCGTCTTTCATACTTATTTATTCTCATTTACCTGTTTAAAGTTTTTTGATATGTATCCTTCTTGTAATACATATGCAAGATAAGTCTACACTAGCGGTTTAAAGTATTTCCGCACAAACACTTTATGCAGCCATATCTCACAAGGCGTTTATAAGGAAACTATCGGGAAACTTACGTTGCATTTGGGTAGATCTGATAGGTAATCTAGTTAAGTGTAAAATTGAGCACCGAATGGGATCAACCCCCTCACGTACGGGTAGGGGGCAACAACACAAATGAGTCAAAAACGTGATTTTTGGGTCAAATTTGATTTGACAATGCCTAGGTCAAGGTCACTTCACCACTCAAGTTGAGTAGTCATATGGAATGTGTATATGTAATAGAGTGAAAAACAGGCAATTAAATATCCTGGTTACACTTGACTGCTCCAAGAGAATGCTTGGAAGCAAACGAAAAATGATCCTTAAACGCCCCACCAGTTTACAAAAATAGGGTTGTGATGAATGTGGAGTGTTTTGTGACGGTATATGAATGATTGAAAACCTCTTAAAACATTTTAAAATGGCATATTCCGCAAGTGACCATTCCAGTTTTACCACGGCCCTTTTTTTGTAAACTGGGTGGCGTTGAAGGATCATTTTTCGTTAGCTTCCAAGCATTCTCTCGACGAAGTCAAGCGTGACCAGGACATTTCATCGCCTGCTTGTCACTCTATTACATATACACATTCCACATGACCACGCAACTTGAGCGGTGAAGTGACCTTGTCCCAGGCATTGTCAAATCAAATTTGACCTAAAAATCATGTTTTTCAACCAATTTGTGATGTTGCCCCCTACCCGTACGTTAGGGGGTTGATCCCATTCGTGCTCAATTTTACACTTAACTAGATTACCTATCAGATCTACCCAAAAGCAACGTAAGTTTCCCGATAGTTTCCTTATAAACGCGGAAATACTTTAAACCGCTAGTGTACATTAATACAAGCTATAATCAAATTATCAGACATTGCACAAGTTGAATGTATAAGGAGATAAATTGCTTCATTAAAATCGTGACTTTCATCTCAATTATTGATAACCTGTGAAATTATGTGCCTAGAACAAAGTTAGGTTAAACTTTTCGGCAACTGTGCACACTGTAAAATAATCGACCCATCCTAGGCAATTGCCATTTCTTGTTGCAATAATTACGTAAAATAATTATTCTAAAGTTACACCACCTTATTTAATGAACATTTTGTCAAAGTATATGATGTAATTCAAGACACATGCTATCCCTTTTAAGAATCCTGTAATAAAACAAAAATCACTTTGAAATCTGAGAACTCACTATGTTATACCCTCTGATAAACTTCTCTCAATTATTTCCAATATTACTTCTATTTGAGGAAAAGGACAAATAATACTCTAATTACAAAAAGAAATCATAAACACACACATAATTGCTGTCACCCTACACCCGGTGTTTTATTTAGAGATGCTTTTATCATCAAACAGGGAGCAAATTATAATCATCAAACAGGGAGTAATTATAATCTGAACGTGTTGAATTACAATCATATCTCGTGTCAAAAGAATCTATATGAATTCCTGTCAAATGCAGAGCTCATATTTCATAGAAAATTACACCTTGTTTGACTTTGTTTGAAACACAGACAGGCCTTGCTACAAAGTAAGGTTAGTATGGTTAAGTTTTTGAATTCACCTTATATCTTATTTTGGAAGATATTTCTTGTTGCAGCATTAATTAGACAATAATAATTGCGCACTATCTTTTTTAAGGTCATTGTTTAAAATCGGAGGTGTTTGTTTTGGGCCGAGGTACTTTTCTGAGGGAGCATAGCTCCCGAAGAAAAGTATCGAGGCTCAAAACAAACACCGACGATTTTAAACAATGACCAAAATAAAAGATGGTGCAAAGTTATTATTGTCATTAATAACCGTCTTCCGACATTTTAATACTTTTTATGTGTGATTTTATAAAGAAATACTTTTCAGTATAGAAATACATCATCCTCCATCAGCTGCAGAGCAGGTGATCACAAGGTTTCTCCATTTTTGATGATCATCAGCAAGTGCAGCAATCTGTTGTTCCTGCAATGCTCCTTCATCTCTTAACAGTTATACAGGGGTATAAAGTGTGGGGACAACCAGTGGTCGATTTCACTAAACAATTGCGATGCATCGTAGCTGCGATGCGTACAGTGCGCAACTAGACTAGATTTCACGAAGACATGAAAACCCTTCGTAAGCGTGCGATGCGTCGCAAGGTATACGAATATTGCACGGGGAAAATTCCAACACATCGCAACTTTGCGATGAGCCAAAAGGTGATCGCAAATTTGCGATGAGTGAACGATGCGTTCGGTCTTACGATGCTTTAACGATGTGTTTTAATGTTAGTGAAATCGGCCACAAGTTGTTTTTTGTCAATAGTTGGAACATAGAAGGTATAGCAAATGTTCTAGCTGGTTCTTCTTTTTGCATCAAGAGGTTGTGGCCAAGGAATCTCTTCTGGCGTTGTCTCACGAGATGGATTAGGTGCTAAGTGGTGGTCAGTGGTCACCCCA
Source organism: Ophiothrix spiculata (assembly GCA_000969725.1). NCBI lineage: Eukaryota > Metazoa > Echinodermata > Ophiuroidea > Amphilepidida > Ophiotrichidae > Ophiothrix > Ophiothrix spiculata. Next base: position 224,660 of record JXSR01S005558.1, on the reverse strand, counting down.
TGTAACTGTAACTGATAAATTATAGCGTTAGTGCTTTTAAACCTTAAATTCATGGACTTATGGGCTAAATGCTTCCAGCCAAGTGTCCAAAAGTGAAAAATAACACAATCTTGGCTTACAATATATTACCCTTTACATGGATTGAGTTAGTTATCATCATTTCATCATTTATTCTTGGTTCTATGGTTTCCACGAAAATATATTTTTCCTAGGACCAAGACTAAATGGTAACTAGAATGTGTCCTTTAGTTGACGTATCTGTATCCTTAGGATAGCACGTCATGAAATGCTATCAAAGTCTAAAACAACAAACTCTTAGCATGCTGGTTCATTTTTATCAGTAAAAGTATTTCCTTTTGACTTCATATAACTTATGCATTAGAGAGTATACCGTACCTTCCTAAATTGATATGGCACAGAAATATGGCATGGAATACATCCCAAGGGAAAGGATCTTCTCAACGAATGTAGAGCATCACTTTACCACATTATTATACCATTTTGCTGCCAGGAAGGGAAATAACAGATCTTGAAGCCCAAAAATTTGACACTTTTAAAACACTGAAACGGAACCAAGACTTTTAGGACAGAGATGTTTAGTATTGAATTACATTACAATTACCTCAAGAAATAGGCCATTTGAAGTATTAAAAGCAACACACAGGATTATTAACTCCTTAATGCTTCAGAAATTTCATTTTACATCTTGATCAACAAGAATAGTTAATAGTCTGTGGGAAAAAAGAAAAAGTGCAAAATGGAGTCTGCACAATTGTTCTTGACTGATTCTTAGTCTTTGAGACCCATAGATTCCAGAACTGAATGATGCAAAATCCGCATCATTGAGCATTTTGAGAAATCCAAGATAAAACAAAATGGCTGCCAAAACAAGGGGTGATATTTCAAAATTGGTCAAATTTTATTCAAAACCACACCAACATGTTCCTCTCATCACAAGGAAGCAGAAAAAGTATATTTTTACCTATGTCTGAAATATGGTTCTGGAGTTATAGCCAAAAATGTGAAAGGACATATTAGAGGTCACGGATTTGGCCCTATGGGAGTCCAAAATTTCAAAAGTATCCGATTTTGTTCAAACTGGTCTCAAACTGTTCCTCTTGCAAAAGTGTCTATACAAAGTGATAGTTTTGAAGTGTGTCAGGTCAATTGTTGCCATGGTAGCAGGCAAAAACAAAGTCCATATTTACCATCGCATTGGTGCCTGTAGCACAAAGTTTTCCTCGACCTGTAACCATAGCAAAAACTGATCTGATGCACTTTAAACTATTACTTTGTTCAGACAGTTTTGCAAGACGAATAGTTTGAGACCATTATGAACAAAATCGGAGACTTTTGAAATTTTGGACTCGAATTAGGGCCAGTTCCGTGACCTCTGATATGACCTTTTACATTTTACTCTAGAACCATATTTCAGACATAGGTAAAACTATACTTTTTCTGCTTCCTTGTGATGAGAGGAACATGTTGGTGTGGTTTTGAACAAAATTTGACCAATTTTGAAATATCACTCCTTATTTTGGTAGCCATTTTGTTTTATCTTGGATTTCTCAAAATGCTCAATGATGCGGATTTTGCATCATTCAGTTCTGGAATCTATGGGTCTCAAAGACTAAGAATCAGTCAAAAACAATTGTGCAGACTCCATTTTGCAGTCAAGCCCAAAGTCAAGGTTTTTCCCACATACTATAACTTTTCATTTGGACGAAACCTACATCAACTAACCATATATTCAAGATGTTTTATAGACTTATACATATTTATTTTTCTTATTTCCGATAGACTGAGATTGATTTCAGCTTGAAGTGAAAGGAATTTAAGGGACCAAAGGGAGCTTCTATACCAAAATAGAACACCAAATACAACAAAAAGAAGTTAGTTAAGAATAAAACATTTGTTAATGACAGCAAATATTGTTATTTACTACTCATAATATTATAAGTCTATATAGCCTTTTTATTGGTCAAATAGCAGAGATACATAACAAGTAAATTTGACTACTCCCCTGCCATTTCTGTATGCAATACATAAACACTTGAAAATGCCCTGAAATAAAAAGGACACACTTGAAGACTTGCACTCAATTATATACTGCAAAATTGCCTGTGGGACTACTCTTTTTACATGTTTCTTTAATTAAAAATCTCAACAAAGGTACTTTTCTACTCTATGGTCATATGATATATCACATATCCATTTATAAGTACTGATGCTTGAAAAAACCCGATGGCCTACAAGAACATATTTGTAACAAATTTTGATGGTTCCCAATGTTAAATATCTCATATTAGGACAATGCAAGTGTAAATCGGGTAAACTAAGTAAAAGCAACAACACTTGAAAGTTGTAGCATTGTTTTTCAAGACACAAAATAAACCGTCCGTCTTATCCTATGAGACAAATCCCTTGTCATTTTAAGAGAGAAAGCACAATTCTTTCAAGTGCTTCTACAAATCCCAAGGTATTTGAAAATCACTGAATGGCAAAACAACCGTATGTTAAGCTCACTCTCTCATTCACATGGAACACATTTGTTTTCAACGTGTTTGTCATCTTTGTTATTAAACCTTTTAAAATAAATCTGCTATTTTCAAAACATGTTGCATATTTCCTGCTGATTAGGGAGAAAAGGTCAGATGACTAAAGGAAAAATCATAATCCACTTTTCATCCTAAAGGTCACCTCACCCATATTGAGTAATTAATCTATAACAATCAGTGATTTATATATTACAATGCCCAAACCGTTCTTGCAAATGTGCTTGCATTTTGGAGGAAAAAAGTGAGGAAGAGTGTAATTATCTAATTACTGTCGGAGCTTCATTAAAATTTTGTCTATTAACATGTCAAAGTGATTTTTGGGAATTCTAAATTACCTTGTCTTATCAGAGTTTAGGTAATATAAGCTTGTATTAACAAGGTTTTCTGAGGGTATCTGCCCTAAGGTTCGGCTGCCAGTTACCACAGACATTCATTATCTATCTTTTGTATAAGCATATTAAGATATTTTAGCATGCTTGTATATTTTTGCCTTTGTTTCTAGTGTATACTGTGTATTGAATTGTATTGTATATAAATATTCTCACAAACTATGGGAAAACCCCTCTTTCTCACGTATATATAAACCCACTTGATACAAGCCATGATCAAATTACCCAGCACAGTAAGGTTGAATCATTAAGGAGATTAATTGCTTCATTAAGATCTTATCTATTATTTCAATTAGTGATAGCGTGGGAAGCCATATGCCTAGAACAAAGTAAGGCAGTGTTATTATAGAGGAAGCAATGAAATCACCAAGTCAATCAAGAAAAAGTAAAATATAAAAAATGAATCAGCTTTCTTAACTGTAGCACTTTAAAGGAAAAACATGCATTGAGAAACTTCAACTTAAAAAAATATTTTAACTCAGTGAATCAGATATCTCCTGGGAAAACAAGTTTGTCTTTATTATTTCATACGTGTGTTGAGGCAGCATCAAATGCAGTTGGTCTACACTTGAATGAGGGGAAACTAAAACCCTTCTGATAAATATTCCATCATGAAATCTATCAGTCGTCGTGCAATAACATGTTCATACTCAATTTTTTATTCAAAATTTGACCAAGATTGGTCTGTGTTGTAGGCTGGTCCTATTTATTTTTATTCTCCTCTATAGGTGCAATTAACTCCAATTCAGGCTTTTAAGCCAACACATTTTTTGGTGCAATTAATTTAACCCTGCCATCTTTGTCTCAGATTTCTTATCCTCTTTATTTTTATCCTGGATGTTTTCAGGTTTTATTTTTGTACTTTTAATGATGTAATATATTGTGTGCTCATATCATATTTGTACTGTAATATTTTGCTGTATTTATATGCCTGCGGAGATTTTGAGACTATCTTTCAGATTTCCCTCAATACTCCTGTCTGGCTTTATCTGTTTTAACTTTTAAATTATATTTATCTGTTCGTTTATATGTAACTTTGTGAAATAAAGATTGAAATGAAGAAATTAAATAAAGAAACACAGATAGGCATTGCTACAAAATAAGTTCATTCGGTAAACTTTAGATTCTAACTACATCTAACTTCAAAACATGTATTTAAAAGATGGTTTGGGGGTAAGAGAATTTATCCATTTATACATCATTCAATTTAATTATACATACTGCCTGTAACTGCCTTCACATGGGAATGACTGGTGAATGACAGGTCCTGTTGCAGAAATTAATTCAGTATTCAAACATATTAAATGCTGTTATTTGTTGAATGAACAGGTTTCAAATTTTGAGAGAACTCCTCATTAATACAATGTTATTGCTCCTCTGTAATACTTTCAACATCTCATTTAGAGGAAAAATAAACATTGCTCTAATTACAACAAAATATAATACATAAGATTGTAGATTAAGGGGTTTTCTCTAAGAAAGAAATACTCCATTTATTTTCTTGAAAATTTAGTATTTGGTAGATTTATTTGTGCTGATAACGAATCTAAAATAAAATAAATAGGTCACCGTGCTCGTTTTTGGGATACAGGCATTTCAAAAAGTACATGTTTTCCCAAAAAATCACCCGATTAACCATACAAAGTATAGGGAAAACTCCAAAATGTCGATCATTATGAGCTTGTAAAATAGTAAATCCTCCATTTATTTTTCTCATTTTTATATATGTTAAAGCACTTTTTGCGCTCTTCAAAATACTGAAATAAAAAAATGTGGTCACCGTGTTAGTTTTCAAGAAAAATGACAAAAACTGGCATTTTTTTGATAAAATTTGATTACTTTGATTGTCATCTGCGTCTGCATAATTTTCCGCGTATATATTATGCAGCGATGCGGCGCGTGATTAACCAAACGCTTTAGTATAGCATGCGTTCAGTGTGCATTAAAATTTACGCACGCAAAACGGATGCAACAATTGTTTTGACTTTTTACTATTTATGTTAAAAATCGTTATCCTGCAGTCGTAAGCAACTGCATCTCAGAGAAAAACCCTTAATTGATGTCATTCTACACCATGTGTTTACATAAGAGATACGTTTATCATCAAACTGGGAGCAATTATAATCTGCAAGTGTTGTATTACTTTCATCTTCTTGTGTAAAAATCTACATGAATTTCTATCAAACATAAAGCTCAAATTTCATAGAAAATTACATCTTGTTTGACTTTACACACAGATAGGTCTGATACATTAGTTTGCCATGTATTAAAAAATTCTTTCCACATCCAATTTCCAATAATGTCCTAAAAACACATCATTTGCGAAGGTATTATTTTTGTAAAATATTACCAATTTCAAGGTGAAACATTTTAAATCATCAGGTATTTAGGAGATTTGACTGAGGTATATCACGATTTGATTGTTTTGAGTGAAAAACTTATATATAGCCTAAATATCTAACTGTACAAACATTATATGTCATTGATGTTGACAATGGTGGTCTAGTGGAACAGTGCAGGACTCCGAATCATTAGGTCGTGAGTTCGAGCCCTGCAACGGCCAACGGGTTATGTCCTTGGCAAGACAGTTAATATCGATTGCTTCGTGGACCCAAGCGTATTCGGGAGCTGTTAGGAGAATATTACAATCTAAGTTCTGATAGGTCAGCATCATAAGATTGCGATCTTGTTGAGGTGTGATGGTTGTGATGATTTCCTTATAAAAGGGTAATAATAATGTAAAGCGCATTGAGATGTCTTCTGATGTGGTTTGCGCTTAATAAGAATTGTGTTATTATTATTATCATTGAACTGAAAAAGAGTAGTGAAAATATGATCCCACCCAAAATTTAGATAGAGCATATCTGTTTTCAATTCCAGTGTGCTTCAGATAAGTTCCATCATATCATATTGCCAGAAAATGGAATTGTCAATTTGGAAAAACACTTACAAAAGAGTGAAGAACAATTCCATTCCATAGAATGTCGTTCAGAATATGCAATACCTATTTCTTTATATATTTATATGTTATTTGAAGCACACTAAGCCAGCTTTTAGCTCCGCAGTAGAGCAAACGGCATCAATTTTGCAATATATAAGATCATTCAAATGTGTGCCAAGTGTACAATCAAAGTATCAGCTTACACAAATGAGAGTATTAAGTACATCATTTTAAAGAGCGTTAGTGTATTAGATGTTATTAAAACAATTTCTTGCTGAGATTTTACGATACCAAATGAGGAAAATTGAAAACCATCTTTTGCAGCTTTAAGATATAATAAACAGTATTATTTGTAGTGAAACACTACAGGACTACAAGTTTGGTATTTTTTCATGTCACGGATCCATGCCCCAATCCAAACAAAATATTATCTGATATTAAATATAGACAGAACTCATAATTCACTCCAAAAATCTACTTTTTGCCTAAATATCATTTAGCATTCTGCCTAAATATCATTTAGCATTCTGCCTAAATATCATTTAGCATTCTGTTACATAAAACAAATTTCAACATTTTTTTCTCACAAAATGTCATACACTGCCTTTTACAGTTCCTATCAAATAATCAAAGATGGCTAGTGCTAGTGGGTCTCTGGAGCAGACTGTCATTTTTAACTTTAATAAAAGACTTGCTACAAAATCAATTCCCTTTGCTGCTACTGGAAACATGGTTAAATGGGGTTACTAAAATGCTTGTAGTGCTGATGACGCAAAAACAAACATAGAAGACGACCAAAATAAATTCCCCAGAACATAGACAGAAGTGAAAGACCCATTTAAAATCTTGAATGCATTGCTTAACAAAATCAACTTATACATTTTTTGTTCTTTCTTACATTTATTTCTTAAGGCAAAGATAAATATATCACTAATAGACTAAATAAAATAAAATAAATGAAGAAAATAGATATTTATAACATTCGGCGGAGAGCCAGGATAATCTCAGTAGTGCAAATGCATTTAATTAAAGAGATGCCTCCGTGATGAGAAAGACAGAAAATTGGAAAGAAAATATGATTTTAGATGCAGGAGGAAACCAAAGTGCTCGGAGAAAACCTGCGAAGACGAGTATGGATCGATGACCATGTTCACGTACAACCTAGGTCCGACCGGGAATTGAACCCAGGTTGCAGTGGTGAAAGGCGAGAAAAGAAACACTGTGCCAACCCATCCTAAAAGATATTTTTATGTGATTGACACTGATAACTGGAAATTATACTAAACACAGATTAAATTTATTCCAATTAGGATATTTTCATGCACAAGGAAAAGTTAATTATATATAATTCAAGTTCACAAAAATAATTAATTTTGTATTGGCAATTACATCAGGTCAAGCAAACTGTTTCAAATTAAGGATAGTGAGGAAAATTAGTTGACATAGATATCAACAACATACAATAAGATAAAATACAGACATCCAACACCAGTGAGTCACCTGTTATGACAGTATATCAATACTTTGTTTACACCAAGTTACTAAGATACAAATGGAATTCCTAGGGAATTCCTCATCAATGCTAATATCTTATTTACATAAGGTCTACAGTTATGACTACATTTCCTCATCAATGCTATTGCATAATAAACTCTAAACAATCAAGCATTAACTTACCTAACTTACGTTGTGTGAGTGCAAGAAATGCGCATCTGCAATGGCTGCCATATGTTATATTGATTTAGTAAATTTCTCCCAATATGTGCCCGTCCATCTCAAACGAGCCGTAAATGCAGCAAACTTCAATTTGCACTACAGGTGAAATTACATGTCAGTGTCGTAATTTTCCAAAATTGATTTTTTGACAGATTGACAATCTCTGTGCTTACTACAAAACACCAGCTAAGTTTCATTTCAAAGAAATGATGGGAAATATGTAACATATCTGTATATTTTGAAAATAATCAAAAGAATATATGGGACTAACTGATCTTTGAAGGCATTTATCTCAGTTATAAATTTAACTCCCTGACAACCTTTGACGGACGATAACATGACGTCTGGAAATTGAGTGAAGTTCATTGACTTGTCATTTCAATTCTTATAACTTGGTCTTTGCAAATATGTAAAAAAAGTCAAAATGACTAGAGGCTGCATTTACTGATGTTTTGGAATGGACGTCCACATATGTCAGTGGCTCTTGAAATGGCTTTTCAGGTGAGCCATTTCAAAAGCCACTGACCCAAGACTGGAAATTTTTCAGTGTGAAATTCAAATATCAAATAAAATGGCAGCTATTGCAAACATGACTTTCTTGCACTCGCATGACAAACTATACTAGTTAACGACACATAACCTATGCTGTCATTTCCAAATTGACTTTGCTTCAACCATTAGCAAAATGCCAGTTTGACTAAAGTTGCAATTCTAATTAATGCATGGGTTGGAAGTTTTCAACTTCAGCAAAGACAAGATTGTACAATTTACATTTTTCACGATTTTGCTGTAACCTAAACGCAAACTGGATACTTCTTTTACTCAATTTAGCAAAAGGATACATGATGAGCTTTAAAGTCAGGAAATTGACTGAAATAAAAAACAGTCTTTCTTTTGATCTCTATTACACTGTATAATTTATAGACACTAGAGTTTCCATTTATCCACTTATCGTTTCATCACTCTTGTTACATACATCAACAAAATCTGTGTAACAATTGCTTGTTTAGTAGCTTGCCAGCAAAGAGATAATGCATGCTTAATGTGGAAGGCCAAGATATCTTTTAAAGCAAAAGGCCTACTATAAAGTGTTCAAATGAGGTGCCCCCAGGCCTGCCCCCTGTCACACATGACTTTTGATTTTTCAGCTCATTGGCTTTGCTTTTAGTAGATATATAATAGCCTTCAAACAATTTTGCTAAATATGTTTACTTTTTCTGTTATGGCTGTTTGTTGAATTGAATTCAGGATCCCACATTTAATTCCACGTGTATTAGTATAAGAAAGCATGTGTATGCTTTTTAGTGGCAAAACAAGTTTTTGACCAAATACACTTGAAACACTTTTAAATAGACACATAATTTTCATTTTAGAATGCTTCTACTAAAAGCCATTTCTGATTAAAATCTTATAGTATTGCTTTAACATTAAAAATCACTTTTCAGCAAAAACTCATATCAACAACCCATCAACTTCTAAGCATTTCATATCTTGAAACTGCCTTTGTTAATAATACATTGTTTAAGAATGCATCAAATATTTTGGAAATCTAGCTAGTCCTGTTGGCTTGTGTATGCGGATAGTGGATTTTAAGATTTGTCTGCCTAAGCCATGACATAGGTCTGTATTATCTTGTATAAATTTTGATATATGATACCTGGTTTGATGTATCATATTGCATCAAACATTAGTATTAACAAGCATACATGACATGAAAGAAAATCAACCTGGAATTAAAAAAGCCAACTCTTCAGATTTTATAAAATAAAAGCTATGCATTGAATCAATAGTGAGCAAAGTCCATGTTGTTGAAAGATAAACAATCTCCTCAAATAATAGACAACTGATATCAAAGAACATCATGTAACTCAAAACTCAAAAGGAAATTCCCCATGAGAATCTGTATCAAACTACCCTAATGGAATAACTCAAATATGTTAGCATTTCCAGAAAAGCAAAAGTATACTTTACAAACATTTACACTTCCAGAAAAAAAATTAAAATTACCTTACCAAACATGTACTTAAAGATGCAGTTTTGCTAACAACATAAACAACATATTTGTTATCAAAAGAATCAAATATGTCTATGATAGCATCAGGTCTGATTCAATAAATCTCTGTCTGATGAGTTTATTGATCCAGCTTATGTTTTACTTCCATTTTATAGGAGAGGAGTGACTTTGGTCTGCACTGATCATGACCTGATGCAGTAAGTCCTTAATTGGTAAGCTGACTATCCAACTCCAATTCGTGACTGTTCACAATTAACTTCCCATGTAAAAGTGACATTGTCTATTTTGAGGTAGAGAGAGCAAAAATTATGTAAAGGTCAAATTGTCAAAATTAGAATTTTTTACGATTTCAAATTTTAATTCCTTCACTCTGTGAAAAATACCAAGTTTCATTTCAGCAAAATCAGCATATCTAGATGTACTTGAATGCATAAAATGAAAATTTCAACATAAGATTTTTGGTTTTACACATTTTATTACATTTCACGCTTTGAAGAATCATAACTTCTTTTAAATGTTGTATGATCAAGTATTCTAATTTAATTTAAGCTGGAGAATATGTCTTGAAGGACTTTCAGTACACTTGTTTCATTGTTGTTTTAAATATATTTCGGACATGAAAGTTCGAGCCTTGCGTAACACTGTTGCGTGTGCAATTTACGCAAATACACAACGCTTTTCATGCATCGCAGTACGTGGATTACTGATTGGAAACGGCATTGCATACTTCACGATGTCCTGTGCTTGTCACTGCTTGTGGATACGCGTTGACTGCGTTCAAACTGTCAGTTTGTGTCCGAAATTTATTTGAAACAGTAATAGTCCATTTTTTAAACATATTTAACTTCAAAGGAAAGAATATCAATTTTCATTTTCTTTAAAATATATTACATTTAGATAAAAAGAATGAAAAACTCCTTAAACTTTATAATAAACACATCTAAAGCAATAATCATGCAACTCAATCTCTGTGATTTGAAGTATGTAATTCTTATAAGCTTATCAGATATCAAATAAACTGTAGATATTGGATACTATCTAAATATAACTAAACATATTAGGAAGTAGCAAGTATTATAACTTTTGAGTGTTTCATATGGAAAAAGTGAACTGTTACACCGTAGGTAATAATGCAATGAAGCTTAAAATATAACTCAAATTTCTTGAGCTGATTTATAATAAACAGTATTATTATTAAGACAATACTATAAAGTGCTAAAATGAAGTGCCCCCTGTCATTGATGACTTCTGATTTTTTTAAAGCTTTTTGGGTTTGTTTTTGGTAGATATTAATACCAAAAAACGATTGGATTTAAATATGCATACTTTTGCTGCTATGGCAATTTGTTGGATTAAATTTGGGTAGTCATTTGGGATCCCGAATTTGATTCCACATGTATTAGTATAGGAAAGATTTTTATCCATTTTCTGAGGCAAAACATACTAAAAAACTCTTTTAGATAGTCACATTCCTTCATTTTAGGCTGATTTTACTCAAAACAATTTCTGATCAAAATCTGATAGTATTGTTTTAATAAACTTTTTACAATTTAGAATAGTGATCATACAACACTTAGTCCATTTGTTCATTTGAAATTGAAATACGTTTATGTGACTTGAATATTTGGGTATAACAAGACAAAAAATGTCAGTTTAAAAACGAAATTACTGACAAGAGTTTCTAGACATACTTGAGTTTCAGCTTGTCATCACATATCAGGATTATACTCAGTGTTTCCATAATGTCAGTTCAGTATGATTTGTTTGGACTACTTGTATGTTCATATCATATCAAATATTTGACACTAATAATCAAAAAAGACATGCTTGCACTTGAATGACGGTCTAAGAGGAGAGCATTAAAGACATAGTTGTTATTCAAGATTTGATGATCCATTTTTACTACATTTACAAAAATCATTCACAGACAATAAACTCACTTATATATTACCTTATTTCAGTGTTTTCATGTCATTATTCATTTATTATGGTTAGAGAGGCAATTAAAAATATCACTTGCCAAAAATACTTATATTTGCTATAAGGTTTCTGTCGAGACTGTTTTTTCATGTCGACATGTCGCAATCATTTGTTGTCGCATCGACATATGTCAACATAAAGTTGATATCAAAAAGTTGGTTTTTGCGGTAAAAAACAAAATAGTTTGCATAAGCTTAATGAACTGTATTAGACGTAGACTTACCTATATTGTATTAAAGTGCTAGATCTTTCTGCATAGGATATAGATGATATAAAATTGATATTTGGCAACTTTTTTGTTGAGAACAATTGTAATAACTTTTAAAACGGGTGTAAATGACGAACTATAAGTATCTAAAAATCATTAGTTTTTTTTTGACTCAATGCCTAATATATCAAGTTTTTATGGGATTTTACTTGCCCAGTTTTGTCGACAAATGAGATTTCATGTCGACATAGCTTTATGTTGACATAAATGTCGACATTAGGCATGTAGACAGAAACCTTAATTTGCTAAACAAATTTTGAAATGAATGATTGCTATGTCTTATCCACATATGACTTATTTATTTCAAGGTCATTTTTGAGTTGGTAAACACAATGTCTAGGCAATGCAACTTTATGGAAATAGAAATGTTGTTGTCATATGAATCCTTTTGAAAACAAAAAAATGAATTCAACATTGTGAATCCAAACACAGACTTAGACAAAACATTAGTAATTCAACACAATGGTTACAAGACATCCCATCCATCATATCATGTATCATAAGTAAGACATCATGTTATACACTCCCGGTCAAAAGTGTTTGCGCACCAAACCTTTTAACCAGCTATATCTCGAGAACCGTTCATCATTTGCGCCATATTTTTCGGATTTATATTTTACATACATATGTCTAAAAAACTCAACAAGAATTGAATTTATCGCATTTGAAAATATGGCTTGCTAAACATATTGTGTACTTTCTTCTGCACATAATAAACG
>JXSR01S005558.1:195525-211228 GCA_000969725.1 Ophiothrix spiculata | reverse complement strand
GTACCGTAATTTCAAGCTTTAAAGTGTCTGTCCTGTGTGACAAATCCCTTGCCATTTAAAGACAGAAATCACAGGTCTTTCAAGTACTTTAACATTACCTACGGCATTTGAAAATTGCTGAATGACATAACAACCTAATGTTAAGCTTATATAATTTTCAACTGAATCAATTTTTTTCATTTTCAGCTCTTTTTTCTACCATATTGCTTAAAGCCATTGCTGCTTTTCTTACTTTTTGTGATTACGTTTTTGATTAGCATTTACTATCATAAAATATTTTATCCAGATGTTAATCAAATTCAAACTTATTGTTACATTATTTTAAACAATGTTAGAAAAAGTAACACTTAGTTTACCAAAAATAATAAAATTACTGAATGCATCAGTACCCAAGCAAAATTAAAACAAATGAAAGTTTAATCAGAATCAAAAACTTTAAAAATTTATGCTGAGGTCGTAAGAAAGATAAATTTAATTTGCACACTTTGATCTCACTTGCTCTCATAATTGCATCTCCCATTCTCCGGGTAACCCTGCAGTTACATATTTTTAAATGTCAAATACAAGTACCATTTTAGTGAAGTGGATTGCAACTACACTTTACTTCCCTACCTGTATACTCTACGCTTAAATTACATGGCTTAATGGCAGTTCAATTTTCTTTTCTTTCACGTCTGAATGGAAGTAGAATATCCAATGAAAGACTTTTTGTATGTCCTGCTGAAAAGTTGCATGACATAAAGTATGTAAAAAGAAAATGTTGAATGCATTCAACTGATATACCTTGCAAACAATACACAAGTCAAAAAGCATCTGAAAATCAGATCATGTGCTGAAGATAATATCCAGTCAAGTAAAACAAAAAACCCTTGGTTAAAACAATAAAACAATATACTGAAAATGTATGAAATTTATATCTTTTAGCAAGACCAAGATATTGATGCTTTTGTACATCTGAGAAAAAGGAATTCTGAAGGTTTCGTGACCCAAAAAACAATACAATGAAAACATCTTATCTTCAAACAATACACTGAAAATGTATGAAAATTATATTTTAGCAAGACAAAATATTGATGTAAGAAAAAACAATTCTGAAGGTTTAGTAACTCAAAAAACCTTTAAGTACTTTATACGGCAATTATCATAATTAACATCAATGATTAATTCAAAGTATTATAACTTGAACAAATAATACAAAATTAAGGCTTGATCTTGACAGTCACAAATAGAAAACATGAGTTTCTAAACAGGTATAACTTAAATGAATACATCTGCATACACTGAACAATATTTGCAAATAATTGATGATGCAAACATATTATCTAACACATCAAGGTGTACAAATCCAAATATTTTTGGATAGAAACTTATTGAACACAGATGAAGATGGGGATCTGGCATATCTATCTAAAACCATTACATAGTATAAATCATAACACTGATAGTATAAACATATCGCAAGTGCTTACATAACTTTCCAAGCTTTCAAATAAACACTATCTGTATATGTTCCATTCCAATACGTGCAATTTAAAACAGCATATCTTCTGTCTCACAAATTGATGTTGAAAATGATAACATTGTAAATGAGAAATTACATTTTAAAGAGTATACATTAAGAAAACTAGTAAGCCAAAGGAATTAATCCTATAGAATCCTACTGATATTGTTGAACAAAATAATTCTACTAAGAAACTGATGATGCGATAAAGAAAGAAAAGATAACATGTGTATCCCATCATGCATTGCTTCCTATAGGATTTTGCAAAGGAAATGATGTCAGTGGTTAATGATGAAATGACTCTAAATCAAAGTTAATTATTATAATCCTGCAGTTTGGGTATGTTTCATCACTAACTATATATTTGCATAATTTCCAGTACAAATAATTCCATAAAAAGCAATGTATGATGGGATACCCTCTATAGCTTCTCGTTGATAAAGCATTCAAGTTTACAATATATTCATTTTGTTAATATTCATCTAATGCAGCTATACCTACAAAATTGCATAGAAAATGAAAATATGTTACCAATGCTAAAATGTATATCTCTGTAGAAACTTCAATAATAATACTGAATTACAGCCCAAACAAATTTGGAAAATAATATTTTGAAACCATACACAGGAGAGAATCATTTATTTGTTGCAAATCTGCAATTGGATATTTTGTACATTTGTAATGTAAATTATGTTTAAAATTTTGTCAATTACGATTATTACTTTTGAGCTCTTTTCTTTTTATAAAATTTGCAAGCATTCCTGAGAAGTTACAATGCATATGAATTTAGACTTTATATATCTTTCACAACTGTATTACTATCAGTATCACAATTTAGAGCAATTAGTCATGTATCTTTCAGCATATACCAAGCTCTGAACCATCACATCATATTTACTACACCAATATATCATCCCTTAATTCAAAAAGAGCAGAACAAAATGCATGACAGTATGTATATATATGTTTTTATAGTGCACTTATTCTTAAGTAAGGTCTAAGCGCATTAATAGAGTAATCTTAATACTACAATAGTAGATAATACAACACAGATACAATAACTAAAAACGACCGCAGGTGGTAACCGGCAATCTACCCTCAGGATGGTTACCCTAAGAGCTTACATATGATATATATATATATATATATAGGGGAATCTCTATTATGTCTAAACTGATATGATGATTTGGATAAAAATAGACCAAATTATAGGATAATGGTCTAAGTTATTCCTTACTGCAATATAAAATGCAACAATTATTCAACTGCTTTATCAATAATGTGTATTTTATCTTTTAATGACTGATTTTTTTCAAAACATTAACCCTCAATTTACCTAACCTGAAAGGTGTGTATTCCAATCATTCCACTCACAAAATCAAATTGAAGATTTTGATACCATATAAAAGTGCATATTTTTCTCATAACTCCTGTACATTTTCATGTCCATAATGATTCATTGAAAAGATGTAGTCAAAATAATGCTGAATTAGTGAAATATTTTGTTAACAAATATAAATATCCTATAGGTTTCTATGGATCACTACTAGACACATTTTTGCTTGTAGCATTAATTTGGCTCAAGGTACACAAAATAAACTTTACAATTACTTTGTGTACGTTATGACCTTTCAACAACAAAATTTGTACCAGATTGGACAAAATACTTTTTAAAAGTCTTGGTTGAACCATAAGTACACATGATTTCTATTTTATCTAATCCATTTTAAAGGTGTATGTAAATTTTTAAATTCTTATCCTTATCAAGTTCTACAGCTCCTCAAGTGTTAAAATAAACATGTCTAAAACAACAATCATGCTATCTCTGCAACAAGTTTGAAGTATGTAATTTTGATAAGCTTATCAAAAATCAAATAAACTGTAGATATTGGATACTATCTAAATACAACTAAACAAATTAGGATGTAAAGATGTAGTATAAACATCCTAAACTGTTGTATGTGTAGTTCAACTGACATGTATAATATAATCTTGCACCTTTTATTTTAAAAGTGGAATAGATTTTAAAGAAAAAAGAATGCCTATGGGAGAGCAACAAATTTCAAAAAGTGTTGAAGCTTTTAAATTGATTCATAATGAATTAAGTTCATCATTAAAGCACAATCCTCTCACAAGAAAATAATAAAACTTAAAAAATACACAAATGTTTCTTTAAAAATATATATCATGCAATATTTATTCATGTGCTCATTAAAAATCACATAAGGTTGTTTATTTGTGTATCATATGACACAAATGTCAGTTTAAAAGTGAAATACGTTTATCTAGACTTCATATTACACAACAGTTTCAGCTTGTCATCACATATTAGAATTATATTTAGTGTTTCCATAACAATGTCAAATTAGAATGATTTGTTTGGACTACTTGCATGTTCATATCACATCAAATATTTGATATCAAAACTGACATGCTTGCACATGAATGAGGGACTTGACGGTCTAGGAGGAGAGCATTAAAGGGAGGTAGCCAGTATCTGTAATTCCAAATTAAATTTTTTCGACACCAAGTTTAATTTGAAATATATATTCAAAAGTTCATTCACAGGCACTTGATCACCCAGATCAACTTATTTCAGTGTTTTAATGTCATTATTTGCTTCACATCATGGTTGGAGAGGCAAGTGGAAAAAATGTGAAATCAATTGCACTTTCCAAATGGCAATAAAAAAATCAATCTCTGCTTCGAGCTTGTAAAGTAGAGATGTGCAGAAAGTTTGTGGGTTAGGTAGAAAGAGATGAGCAATGCAGTTTTTCATTAATATGAAATTAAAATGAGAATTCAAGATAATATTTATGGATGGGCGTACATTATTTTAAGTAATGGGTGCCCCTGGCAGAGAGGCACCATTACTTAAAATAATGTATGCCCATTCATCATGAGACGATAGATGACTGGCAAAACCTTAAATCTTATCTTATTCTCTAAATGAAAATATCAATTTTGCATAATGCATTGGATAAGGAATTGCATGAAACTAAAAAGCAAACTTAACAAACTTGCATTTTTGAAAGTAAAAAAACTGCATAGTTTCAGCAGTATTCCACATTGCAAGCTTTTAAATAAAGTGTCTCCTATATGCGGCAAATCCCCTGCCATTTAAGGACATAAATCACAAGTCTTTCACATGTCTCAAGGCATTTGAAAATTAGTGAATGACAAAACAACCTAATGTTAAGCTTACATTTAATTATTGTACTAATGCAATATTCTCTACATTACTAAAAGTCACCTTTTGTTGATTTAGTTTTGGATGAGCATTTACTACCTTAACATATGCTATTAAGATGTTAATCAAATTTAATCTTGTCAATGAGCTTCATGTTAATCTAATTCAAGCTTATTATTAAGTCACTTATAAATTACAAAGTCAGAAAATGCAAGGCTTATTTTACCTTAAAATAATGAAATTACCGAGTGTATGAGAGTATTACCCAAGAGCAAAATTAAAACAATTAAAAGTGTAATCAGAATCACTCAGATGCTGAGGTCGTAAGAAAGAGAGATATAATTTGCACAGTTTGATCCCCACATGCTTTCATAATTGCATCTCACATGCTTTGGGTAACCCTACAGTTACATATTTTTAAATGTCATTTAGGTGTGGTTTACATTTTAAGTATTGACAATGTACACCTATCTGTTGTGAGATGATAGATAACTGACAAAACCTCAAATCTTATCTTTTATTCTCTAAATGAAAATGTAAATTTTGAATTGTGAATTGGACATGGAAATGTGTGTAACTAAACAGCAAACTGTAGAAAACATTTATATTTGAATGTAAAAGGAAAAAATGCATAGTTTTACTATAGCAGCATTTCACATTGCAAGCTTAAAAATAAAGTGTCTATCCTATATGTAACAAATCCCTTGCCATTTATAGACAAAAATCACAAGTCTTTCAAGTGCTTTAAAATGTCTCAAGGCATTTGAAAATCAGTGGATGACAAAACAACTTAATGTTAAGCTTACAGTTTAATTCTGTACTAATGTAATATTCTCTACATTAGTAAAAGTCACCTTTTGTTGATTTAGTTTTTGATGAACATTTGCTACCTTAACATATGCTATAAAGATGTTAATCAAATTTAATCTTGTAAACGAGCTTCATGTTAATCTAATTTAAGCTTATTACTAAGTCATTTATTACAAAGTCAGAAATTGCAAGGCTTAGCTTACCCTAGAATAATAAAATTAATGGTGTATGAGAAAATTACCCATGAGCAAAATTACAACTAAGGTTTAATCAGAATCACTGACTTTTAAATTAAAGAGGCTGAGATCGTTAGAAAGAGAGAGATAATTTGAACAGTTTGATCCCCACATGCTTTCATAATTGCATCTCCCATTCTTTGGGCAACCCTACAGTTACATATTTTTAAATGTCAAATACAAGTACCATTTCAAATAAGTAGATTTAACTTTCCACCTTACTTCCCTACTTGTATACTCTACGCTTAAATTACACGGCTTAATGGCAGTTAAAATTTCTTTTACATCAAAATGGAAGGGAAATAGTCAGTGAAGACTAGTACTTGTCTACTTGCTTGTAGATGTATTTCCTGCTAAAAGGTAGCATGACATAAAGTATATGACAAAAAAATGTTGGTGTGGTTTATATTGCATTCAGTTAAGAAGAACATTTTAAAGCATTTTCATGTTGAATTGGACCTATTCTATTAATTAAAGGTGTAGGTTCCCATCACATTCTCATCCCCAGGGCTCAACCAAAAATATTGCATGTTTTTTGTACCAAATGAAAGCCCATATGTTTCTGATCGTAAATCCAAAATTTCACCTCAAAATTCCAAATAATTATTGAGATATAGCAAAAAGTGTAACGTTAATTGGTATACCTACGTTCCATTTCTATTAATTTTCATAACAGCCTCATCCCCAGGGTTGCATACTTTGTTTGCCTCTGAAGAGTAAACAAGAAGCAAACTAAGAGTGAAACCCTGCAAAATGCATTTCAGAGGTCAAGGTCAATCAGTTATAAGTAGATTATACACATGTTAAAATAGGAACCTACACCTTCTGCAATTAAAAATACAATCTGCCATTTTTCTTTTTTCTTTTTTGTTGAATTTGGAAAAATATCTGGCAGATAGAATTTTCAATTTCAGAGCTTAATAGAATAGGTCAATTCAACATGAAAATGCTTTGAAATGTTCTTATAATGTTATATTCGATATTCATAGTTTGATCTAAAAATTGATTTTAATGTTAGGTTGTATTAATATACTGTATAGTATCAAATTTCTGTTACTGTGCGTGAATTCACATACCCAGTGGCGTAGCCAAGTTTTCGAAAGCAATATGAAGACGAACTGACAGAATTGGATTGACCATGCGAGCGGAGCGAATATTGTGTGGGGTCCAGGGGCCGGGTTTTTAGCTATTTGACACACTGCAGGAAGGATTTTTGGATTTTGATAATGTAGTTATAATGGTGCCAAAATGCTGTGAAAATCATCTATATGACGTAGATTTTGCAGAAACCGACATTGGCAGGCGGCCATAGGCGACTGTTTACGCGGTATCGCCGCCAGGCCTGCGACCGGTCGGCTCCGGACGGTCAGTAATGGGGCCCCCCCTCCTAGCTACGCCACTGCACATACCATTTTTAAAGTATGTGAAGTAAGAGCTTTCGCGAACTGAACTTGCAGCATTGAACATAGACCAATATGGGAACCAAGTTTTAACTATCTACATGTATTGCCATTATATAGTTATCCCAGGGGGGAGGGGGGTACTCAAAAAAAATATTGGTAGGTATGTGAGATCCGCGAAATCCAATATAGGGTCGTGCGAAATGGATTTTTGGTCAAAAATAGGATCTATGGAACTGATTTTTTCCCAAATTGATATCTCAGGAACTGCCTTTCTCCATAAAAATACGACCATTTGAGCTGAATATTGGTTAAAATTAGCTTGAAAACATAATAGAAGACACCATTTTGACTCATTTTCTTTGAAAATGAGTTCTTTGGAACTGAAGTTATCTTAAAAAGAGCATCTTTGGGAGCGGAAGAGGAGGTTTGAAAAGCGGGTTTTGAAGGCGGCACATACCCGTACCTTCCGTCAATGTAAGTATCCCCCCAAGATTTATATCATAACACTTATAGTACGGTATAAACATATCGTAATTGCTTGCATAACTTTCCAATCTTTCAAATTAACACTATCAGTATATTGTTACAATGTTCCATTTCAAGAAGTGCAATTTAAAACAGCATATCTTCTGTCTCATAAATTGATCTTGAAAATGATAACATTGTAACTGAGAAATTACAGTTTTCGAGTAAACATCAAGAAAACTCATTATCCAAGTGGATTTAAGTCAGACAATTCTACATATATTGTTGAGGAATACAATGTATATACTTATGCTTCTAATAAACTGATGATAAGATAAAGATTATTTATTTGGTTATTTATTTAATACAGCTATACTTTGAATAATGGGTACGGTACAGAAAATGAAAACGCTAAAAAGTATATCTCAAAAGAAATTCTACTGAAACTTTCAATGAATACAGACCAAACAAACTTGGCGGAAAATAATTATTATAGTTCTTTTACCTTACACATGGGAATACTATTTAAATCTGTTGCAAATTTGCCATTGGACATATTTTTGCAAAGGGGTAATTAAAACAATTGTGAGTTCTGTTATTTTTAGGATATCTGAACATTCTTCAACAAATACAAAATATATATCAAATCAACTAAGGGCATTTTACCAGGCTTCATATATAAAATATGAATATCTATATCATGTTACAATTTAGAGCAATTAGTTATAAATCTTTCAACATACACCAGGCTTTGAACTGGCTGTCACATCATATTTACTACACCAATATATCATCACTCAATTCAAAAAGAGCAGAAAAAACTGTATGACAGTATGTATATAGTGGAATCTCAATTATGTCTATACTGATATGATGACTCGGATAAAAATAGACTGAATGATGGGCTATTGATCTAAGTCATTGGCTGAGTGTGGAGAGATGGAAAATTTCATGCCATTGTAGAGGTTTTAATAACATTTGTTAACCGTATATTTTTACAAATTCAGAAACATTGAGTTTCAATGTACACTATTGAAAATCAGTTATTTTCTGTTGTTTTTTTATTAACTGGCTATTGAATAAGGCACAAAATTGTTTAATGTCATTGTTAAAACTCTCATTACTAATATACTCTCATTACAAAACAAACAAAAGAATCAAATTTGAAACAAGGTCCTGATATTTTCTTTTACATCCAATGTACCTGCTCCAAACAATATTATTCTTACATTAATTATCTGCCCTAATCAATGACAATTATTCCACAATAATTTGATTCCATAAATCAAATTTGAAGCAAAGTCCTGATATTTTCTTTTACATCCAATGTATCTGCTCCAAACAATATTATTCTTACATTAATTATCTGCCCTAATCAATGACAATTATTCCACATTTGAATTGGATACAAATTATCCATTGACAATGTCCATGCTAATTTAATTGAAATTTCCAAGTATAATCATCCACACTGTTGCAAATTAATTCTACACAATAGATTTCAATCACCAGATAGGATGATCCTTTTATACAATGTAATCATTCTCATTAATATCTCATTTACTGAATTATCTAACGACTTAATTATTAAACATGACTGAACATGTATGAAGCTTCATTAAACCAAGTAAAAGCCTCCACGGTTTTGATCCCTTAACCTCCAGATCAATTTGATCAGATTAAAGTCTACTTATTGGTTAAAATATCCAACATATCATCCTGTATTTGGTAGAAAGGAAAATAGAAGTTTTCCTATTTCCTTAAATGTGGTTGTCCAGCCCGTATGAGCCGTAAATGTCAGAAACTTCATTTTGCATATTCTACAGAAATACATGTCAAGGTCGTAATTTGCCGAAATTGATTTTTGGACAGATTCACAAACCTTGATCATAATCTTTCATCTGGAAATATTTTGTATTTTTCTTCACCATGTTACAGACATTTTCTAAAATACTCTAGAAGAGAGAACCATAAGTTTGTAAATTTTTGTACATACAAAACGGTTTTAAAATGGCTCTCCTGCCCTCATATCATGAACTACATGGAACTACATGGCTTTCTAGAAGAGAGAGCCAAGGCTGAGTAAAATAATATGTTTGTTTCCGGTAACCCTTCCTTCCCAAAAAATGCACCTGAAAAATGCAAATTTTATCACTTTTCTGAAAAAATAAAATATTTCTTCACCGCCCCAGTTTTCCCTCGATACATGTCGCGAGATAGCCTCCTTACGTCAATTGTTTTGAGAACTGATGACGTCCACCTGTCCTCTTTCATGTAATCAGATGTCCTGAAAATGTACACAGTGAAATCAGAGTCTTCTAAAAGACTCTTAAAATAAATGTTTCCAACAGAGCGAGTCATATCGTTAATCCAAAAATTGTGTTGAAAAATACATACCCGATGTTTTTGTAAGCAATATTATTTTTTGATAAAATATTTTCCCTTCCTTCCATCCCAATATTTTGAAACCATAAAATTTTATGCTAAAATCCTTCCTTCTCCATGTTTTCAAAGCATGTAACCGGAAACAAATAATTAACTTTTCTTGGCGAAATATAAGTTTGTATATTTTTGTACATACAAAACAATTTTAAAATGGCTCTCCTGCCCTCATCTCATGAACTACATGGCCGATAATGATATATATAAGAGACTATATAAAATTATATTTCAAGAGTTGAATGGAATGTACAAAATATGCAAAGGTACTTCATTAGCATATTTTTAAACAAACCTTTTATTACCATCTGCAGGATTATCACACTTTACTTCCTTCACTAAGGCCTAAAAAAATTGTTTGATTGGCGTAACATGGAAAAAAAAATAGGGTAGGTAGGTCG
Source organism: Ophiothrix spiculata (assembly GCA_000969725.1). Taxonomy (NCBI): domain Eukaryota; kingdom Metazoa; phylum Echinodermata; class Ophiuroidea; order Amphilepidida; family Ophiotrichidae; genus Ophiothrix; species Ophiothrix spiculata. The sequence goes on along the minus strand of JXSR01S005558.1, from coordinate 200,783 downwards.
GATTTTTTAAAAGTCTATGTTTCACATACAAGAACACAAAATATACGACACATATACAAAAACATCTGCACTTTTTCTGTAACACATCTTTAGAAAAGATTTATCTGATTTATGTCTAGAAAAAGTGTTATGGTATTCTCTCATTTTTTTGAATAATTTTTACTGCTTGCAACATTTTAAAATGGGCTCTCTGCTTGTGTTAGTAAAAGTAACTAAAACAATGACCAAGTTGATATTAAGTTAAAGTTTCCTACTGCAATAAATATAGAATAAGCCAGTGCGAACTATATAGTACCTTTAAAGACACCTTGTTTTCTAAGCTGTAATTGTAAAGTAAGCAACAGTGACTGGTCAATTCTGACTGATTTCATTAAGATGTGTCAATAGTAATTGTGTTTTGGTCCTCAAAACTAGCCTAGTCATCACATATGGCATTGACTGAACCTCAGGCAATAGGTTTGTTTACGTCTGCTTCATTTTGACTGGATGTAACAGAGGACAGGTCTCAAAATGTCTTGTAATATTTCTGAAAGGAATGCCAGCCTTCGGGGATGGGATATGTTTTCATGTCTGGCTTAATAAAACATTTGCTGTATCTGTTCATACCTGGACTGAATGATATTTAAAATGTCAAGATATTTTGCAAATACTTTTCCTTTCAGAGTTAAACACCCCATTTGATAGAAATATTTTCTTTCCCTCACTTTTTTATATTTTGGTAAAAAATAATCTAAAATAAGATTAGATATCTTTATTAATTTCATTTATTTTACTACCAAACATTGTTGCAGGAATGGTATGTCACACCAAATGATTATAAAAATAATAGTGTTTGCCAATCGCCATTCACATAATTTGCTGAACTATTTAAAATAACAAATCATCCATTCAAATTTGTCACATTTTTTTACTAATTTTTTTTAAAAAACCTTGTTTCTCTGAAATATGCCTCTTTCAACAAGACATAACATACATATTAAGGTGGCTTAGCACATAAAAAATCTTCCATTGAATTCTCTTGCTTTTTGATATATGGTTTTTCATGTGTGCTGATTATATTTCAGAAATAACAACGGGGGTCACCAGCTTAGTTTTTGAGAAAATTACTTCAAAAACAGTATGTTTTACCTTTTTGTGTTATTCACTTGTATGGTAAAATCATGATAGTAGTAAAGACAATAAACATTTATAATTAAGAATGGTTCTATTTATTTCTTTGTTTTTCCACATATATTTTGGTTCTTAAAAAGTTCTTCGGAAAAAAACATGTAATAATACATGGTCACCGACTCCCTTTTTGAGATAAGCCAAAAAATTGCATTTTTACCTCATACCTCAAGAACTATGCCCTTTGAGCCATGCACACACATAAGGTTATAATGAGTAACGTAACATGTATGGTTTATGCGTGAATATAAGAATGACACACATGAAAGTAAAAGTAATCATAAAAAATGATAACGTTGATATTTAGTTAAAAATTTCCCCCCCAAAAAATATAGAAATAAGCAAGTATCAACTAGTCCCTTTACAGTCACCTTGTCACAGAAGTTTTCTAAGCTATAATTGAATACGCCAGAATAAGAACATCCCAACTCCAATAGCTCCCTTCTGTTAAGTTATGTAAAATATAAATGCATATGAATCTCTGAAAATGCTTTCAAATCACTAGAAAGCATTTCAATGTCTTTATCCCAATCATAGTGTCACATTTGTAGTTGACTTTGTTAGACATTGTTAGATAATTTTCCTGCATATAGTTGCAGAGGGGAGATCGTGGAGTTGGGATGTTCTTGTAATGGCTGTTTAAATATAGCAACTATGTACTATAACAATTATCTAACAATGTCTAAACAAGTTAACTACAAGGTCAAATGTGACAATATGATTAGGACATGGAAATGCTATTTAAGTGATGTGACGCATTTTCAGATATTTGTATGCATTTATATTTTATAAATATAATTAACAGAAGGGAGCTATTGGAGTTGGGATGTTCTTATTCTGGCGTATTCAATTGTCAGCGATAATTGTAAAGTAAGCACCTGTGGTTGGTCAGCTCTGACTGATTTCATTACGATGTGTCAATAGTAATCATTTTGGCCCTCACAACTAGCCTAGTCATCACATTTGGCATTGACCATATCTCAAGCAATAGGTTTTGTTTACGTCTGCTTTATTTTAACTGGATGTAACAGAGCACCTCAAAATGTCTTGAAATATTTGTGAAAGAATGCCAAGCCTTAAGGGAATGGGATACAATGTTTTCATGTACCGGTGCTACTGAAACATTTACTGTATTTGTCCATACCTAGACTGAATGATATATACAATTTCAAGATATTTTACAATACTTTTTCTTTGAAAGTTTAACACTCCTTTTGATAGAAATATTTTCTTTCACTCATTATTTATACAGGGTGTCCAAAAATTAACTACCCATGTTTAAATGCTTATAACTTTAAAACCAGGATTCGCATGGCAACTATAGACATATGTATTGATAGAGGAAACTTGTAGAATTAATTTGTTACCAAACATGATATAATTGCCATTTTTGAAAATCATTTTTAACGTAAATTACGTCAAACGTAAAAAGCCCACTTTCATACTGAGAAGTAAAACAAATGTGCGAGTCACATGTAGAGGAGGGATCAATCTTTGAAGACAGGAGAATCATTCATTATAATTTTAATGACCAATTCAGCGAAACAGCTTTTACAATGTTAATACAAAGATTTTTTATTGTGGTTTTGTGTTTATTATTACATAACGCTCATTAAAATGTTTTTAATTTGTCAAAGCGTAACTCTCGCATATGATCATCTTTAAATGGTACACAACAGCATTACCCCTTATTACACATTCAAAGTTACACTCACAGGGACATATCAAATTACCTCCTTCTTATCCAGATTAAGCTGCCTAGTATTTCAGAATATGTTTTAGATGGCCTCGTTGCAGATTTCAAAAAATTATTTAAATCTACCGACAAAGCTCTGGACGTTTTTGCGTGCGTTCTTCTTGATCTTCCTGTTTTCACTGGTGACGTTCTGATTCAGGTCAGGAATAGGCCAGGGTGTTGGGATGTACTGTCCTTCAGATAACTCAAAAAAGTAATCGAGTGAACTTAAATCATGGGAGTGAAAGGGCCAGGGTTTCTTTGTCTTGAGCAATATGATTGTTCATGAAAAAGTTAATTAATAAAGCCATTCTTAACCGATTGGCTGTTTGAGGCGTCATGTCGTCATAGTAAAGAGGCAGAAGAGTATCAACACTGTATGGTATATTGGGTCAACCACTTTGAACTTTCAGACCTTCTATCTATCTTAGAAGTTTACTGATTGCATAATGTTTGGTACCAAAAGAATTCTACAAGTTTCCTCTATCAATACATATGTCTATAATTGGCATGCGAATCCTGGTTTTAAAGTTATAAATATTTACAAATGGGTAGTTAATTTTTGGACACCCTGTATATTTGGTAAAAATGATCTTAAATAAGATGAGATCTCTACATTTGTTTCATTTATTTTTCTACCGAGTATTGTTTCAAGAATGGGATATGTTACACACCAAATGCTGAGACTACTGATTACAAAATCGATTCAAATTTGTAACATTTTTTTTTCTAATTCTTATGAAGGAAAACCCTATTTTACTCTGAAATTTGCCTCTTTCAACAAGACATATCACATAGAAGGTGACTTAGCATAGTAGAGTTCTTCAATTGAATTCTCTTATTTTTTGACATATATTGTTTTCATATGTGCTGATTATATTTCTGAATTACAATTTGGAGGTCATCACTCATTAGCTTAGTTTTTATAATAATTCTACTTCAAAAACAGTATGTTTTAAAATGTTTTGTCATTGACTTCCATGGTGAAATCATGATATTGATAGTAAAACACAAAAACATATTTATTTTTTGTTTTTCACATGCGTTTTGGTCCTTGTATAGTTTTTGAAAAAACATAATAAAACATGGTCACCAATACCTAAAGCACTGTGTGTTTTGAGCCGTGTGCACTATGGTTTCTGTCGACATGCTTTATGTCGACCTTGCCCCCTTGAACAAAATGTCTGGCTATGCCACTGGTTAGTGTTAGGGTTAGGGTGTAGGGTTAGGGTTAGGGTTCAGGGTTAGGGTATAGTTTTTGATGCGACCTAAAGTATACTTTTTCCGAAATAACAATGTCTAGTCAGAGGAACACAAGAGTTTTTGTTTATTATTAAAAGAAAAATTGTTTTGTTTTTTCAAACCAGAGTGACAGTAAATTTTGGATATCAGGATGAAAAGGTTAAAAGAGAATCAAACCTTTTTTGGTGAAATTCCTAAAAGATATTTTACCCTTTTCAGATTTGTTGTATTCTGAGTAGAAGTCTACGGCAAACTATTTGTTTTGCAATTTGACCTAATATAACCTTTGACCATGGTATGTGACCTTTAACCTAATCAATATAATTATAAAGGTTATTATATTATATCTAGCAACCAAATTTGGTTCCAATTGGTCTCCAACATTCTAATTGAGGCCGATTAGAAATCTTAAAATTTCCACTCATATGACCTTTGACCTATGTATGTGACCTTACACCTCATCAACAAATGGAGGTTATCATATTATGTTTATAAACCAAGTTTGATTCCAATAGATTGAGGGAAAATTTAAAAATGTGACAATATAACCTTTCACCTTGATGTGAAGTGTGATTTTTTACCTTATCAACAAATGAATGCTTCCATCTAATATTCGTGAACCAAGTTTGGTTCTAATCAGTCTTAAACTTTTTCAATGAGGCTAATTTGAAAGCCTACCTTACAATTCAGCCTATCTTACAATTTGACTTCATATGACCTTTGACTTCGGTGACCTTTGACCTCATAAAGAAATGAAGGTTATTATTTTATATCCATAAACCCAAGTTTGGCTACAATCTGTCTTCAAATTTAGGCAAATTTGCAACTTCACCCTATAACCTTTGCCCCCTGGTATGTAAACCTTATACACCTAACGTGTATATCTCTTACTCTAGGATGATCTTTTAGAAAAAACCCTGAAGGATTTCCTGAGAAAGGTCAGCATCAGCAGATGAAATGACCAATGGCTATTTCTAATGCAAACAGTTCATCGCATTTTATTAGGTATTAACACCTACGTATTATTTGTAACATTGACTTGTTTTCTTTTCTCAAAAATGTGAATGCCTGATGTTTGTTAGATATTTATATTCTCATGTAAATATACATTTGT
>JXSR01S005558.1:181744-192362 GCA_000969725.1 Ophiothrix spiculata | reverse complement strand
TGCGACGCCCCCACCGCACCCCCCCTGGCTACGGGCTTGGGAATATCAGACTGTCCTCAGGGAGAGTCACAAATGGCTGGCCGATGATATGTTTTCCTAACGTAAATTTAGAATGCTTCGGCGATGTTTTTCTCTGATACCGCGGCTATGTACCAACGGTGTTAGATTTAGCCTATAGACCATATCTATAATTTGCATACTCCCGCCGTTGATGGGGTAAATCCACAGAATCGGAGGTAGAATAGGAACTCAGAACGAGGCCAAGTATGATATTACCTGACTTGGTCTCCTTCTGATTCCCCGTCCGATTCTGTGGATTTACCCCATCAACGACTTAAGTATGTCAATTATAGGATTGGTCTATAATAGCATCGAGTGGGAACGGGATATATTCTATGAAGGATAAGTGAAAGATTATTCTGGGAAAAGATTGACCTTGTACTGTGGAGGAGTTAAAACATGGGTAAAAATGTCAATACTCGAATTGACATAACGGTATACGTTCCCAATGTTTTGCCATTAAAATATGTCTAGGGAGTTCCCAGCATAGGGATCATCGCCGAATGTTCATTGAACGCTTCCCCTAAATTTCCCGACTTAACGTACGGAATAAAAACAGGAGAGAGAAAACAAGAAGCCTCATAGGACCTTATTACTACGTAAAACTAGGGTTGGTTACTTCCAAATTGCTGCTATTTCCTTTCCAGATCTTTCAAGATAATTAGGAATTTAAAAAGCGAAATCACAACGTGTGCCCTTAGAAGCGTTCGTGAATAAACTCGTTTGAAGTAAATGCACTTTATATTAAATTAAATGGACATGTTCAATAGATACGGATTTTAAAAAAAGGAAATGATGATCACACACATAGTAACACGATAATAATAAATACTAATAGTAAATGATGAACAACTCTAGACGATTGTTTATCAAAATCAAATTAAATGATCGAGTCATTCAAGTTCAACTTAAAATAACTGACGGGTTTATTTACGAAGACCCCCAGTTTTATTAAGTTTATCCCAAAATGAAAAAATAAACTCACAGAGAAAGATAGCAAAAAATACCAAAAAAGAGTTATGCAATCAATCAGGGGACATTATTGTCGAAAATTTATACGTGAAGTGGGTCATTAAAGGATCAAATTACTCTGCGAAGTGTCTGAGAAACGTTGTCAATACTTGCAAGATATAACATCAAGGTGTTATTACAATTACGTTTTTCTGTACATTTGCATGACAAGTAAAATCTCCAGTTTGTATTCTGAAAATAAACAATAGAAACTCGATACCTAATGTTTCCAATAAATATTATTTACCGATTGCAATCCCAGCCATCATATACGTACATGTATTTGGCGGCCTGAATCAAGTTATTTACTTCTTGACCAAGTTAATGACCCTTGATAGTAAAATATTGACCTTAATGGAAATATTATACAGTGCTGACGTCAGCAAGTTATTTTTATTTCCATCGACGGTCTGCTAGAGTAAAGGCGAAATCATACTCGGCCTCCAAACAAATTTTTTCCTACCAAACATTTGGTCGTGACGTCACCAAATATTTGCCATCGAACTTAAAGTATGAACGGGTAGCAAACATTTGGTTCTATGTATATGGCAATTCAATAGCATGTGCAATCTAGCGCGACACTTTATTTGGTCTCAACTCGGTGTTGACGTATTTGTTTGGAGGCCGAGTATGTTTTCGGCTTTAGTCGTAGGCACATACATGATTGGTAATTGAGCCAAATGTAATTTCCAAAACTCATTAAAACATTTGTAATAAAATGCCATTATCACAATAATTATTTTGTTAAAATCTGGCTTGTTGATATGCTTATTTCGGGTTCATTATGTCATCAAAGGTGAATGATCTGAATATTTAAAGATTTTTTTAACAAAATGAATTCAAATTTGAATGTGTTATACTTTTTACAAATGAAGGGAAATATCCACTTACGTATTATGGCAAGCAAAATGAGAAAAACTAAGTTTATTTCAGTTAAACTCGGTTTTTCTGGTGAAAAACTCAGTTTTTCTAGATAAACTTGGTTTTTCAAGTGAAAAACCAAGTTTTCATTGAAAAACTCAGTTTATCTGAGAAAAACTCAATTTATCTGAGAAAAACCTAGTTTATCTAAGTTTTTTTGGCAAAATTTGTATTTCTGATAAACTCAGTTGATCTGATAAACTCTGTTTATCTGAGAAAAACTGTAGTTTTTCAATATTTATTGAGCATTCGGCGTCAACAAACAGAAAGTCCTAGTTGTTCTGAATTGAAGCTGTTTGACAAGCGTCTATACGCCGGGGAAGTAGTGACGTCATAATTTATGTAAATCAAACAACACGTGCGTTTGGGTTCCAAACAAACGGGGTGGACAGTTTTAACACACGTTAAGTCCATGGTAAATTACGTCTATCGTAAATTACTTGATTACTATTGAAGATTTTGGGTACTTTCTCATAACGATCGTCAATGACCGGTGATTCCAATAAATTAGGAGGCACAGTCCGAGACATAGGTATTTAAATTGTTGATCTTTGATTTTGAAATACTACACGCATAACTTGAGTTTCATTCAAATCGCGGAATTGTCTTCACGAAAGGAAACGTTAATTGAACGTACGTGCCATTCGTCAGAATTTATATAGAAATAATGTTACCAATCATTAAGCTGTCAATCAATAAGGGCTACATTACCAGTAGTATTAAAGGGACTAGCCTAGATTCCACTTAGATTAAAAACGTAAGGAATTGCGTGTAGTGTAGTAAACTCCAAAAAAGTACACAAATTTACACAGATATGCCTCAAATTGAGAGAAATTTTATTTGTAATCATTCTGTGATGGTGGTGTGACTATCCTGTGTTTTCTACATTCTAAATTTGTACCTAAAACTGATTTCTCAGATAAAAGATCAAAGCTCCTGGAGATAATTCAATACGCATGCTTTTTGAGGTGGGCCCCATTTGCGATACATCTCATTCACTTCATCCATACATAACACCTTCCTGGTAATAGTTGATTAGTTGTTTATAAATACTTTTATTTTTTTATATGCTATTATTTTTAATTGATTTTGTAGACTGTTACATTATCTTGAAAATCATACCAAAATTATGACATTTCATACAATTATTGAAAATTTATGATAAAAGTTGATGCACAATGTACATGTCTCATCCACACCAACCGCATTTATGCTTGTTTTCATCTCTGGCTAAATTAACTTATTGACTTTAACTTGTCATTAGCGTAAATTATCAACTTTATTCGGGTTAATTCTATCTTGTTTTTGATCAACAATAACTAGCCTTTAAAATCATGTCAGATTTATGACACTTCAATGGATTTTTAAGAAGATATGACAGAAAAATGGATGCACAATTTTCACGATGCCTCAACTTCACCCGCCTCCACCCCTGGCTTATTAGCTTTAACAGGTTACTAAGTTTAATTGATCACTTGATTTGGGTTCTATTCTTAATTTCTTGAAAGTCAAATAAATTGTCTTTAAAACCATACCAAAGTTATGACATTTCATGGGATTGTTGAAAAGATATGACAAAAACTGATGCATAAATCACTCTCAATATAACAAATCCACATGTTATGGGTGCCCACATTAAAAAGCATGACCAATACTATAATCATGTTCTATCGATTTATGTAAAAAAAACATGATGAAAAATTAGTGGGAAGAATCCAGGCCAGTCCCTTTAATTTGATTGAGCAAAGTACAGTAGGCAGACTATGCATAATTACTTACATGCATTTTCATGAAGTCTCATTGTTGATTGGCAACACGAGTATCCGTCTTGACCATTGTGTTCATCTTTATGACTATAGACATTTTCCCGGGCATTTTCCCTCTAACAAATGCAATGTATTAATTAATACGACGGTTCTTTAACATGAACTTAACCAGACACGAAAGTTTCTCGTTTCTCTGGGGGCCACTGCAATTGGGACCTTTATATCATGTGTGTCCAGTATTGTAAAGTACCCTGAACGTGGATTTTCCCTGGGACAAAATTAATAAGCACATATTGCCGGGTGGTTACTCGGTCAGTATACCCAGTTACCCACCCACCGGGGTTCGGAGACTATCCTTTGTGGGTACTGGATATGTGTTTTTGATACCCTATTTTCAAATTTCGGGATGATTTTGATACCCTAAGATTGATTACCGTGTATCTTTTCCATGTAATTCGTAAAAAGACCCTAATTACTCGTTGTCGTGGTAACGCATGATATACGGGTTTCAATGACAGTGGCCCCCTAAGGGGGAAAGTTTATTTTCTTCTGTTTAGGGGGGTTCGTTGGTGTTAGATTAAATCAAAGCCTTTAAACTTCCATACGTATTTTCATAAAGGGTAAGTGCAGGTAACTGGCGACCATTATGCTCATTTGCAGAATGAGAAACACTTCAAACGCTTTGAATTCTATTGTAGCCTGTGTAGCCGTAAGAATGTAGTTTATAAGTTGTAGCTTTAAGATTTTTGGTAAAGTACCAGGTGTCCCCAAAAAATGGTTACATGTAGAAAAATGATCGTTAGCAAAAAGTATAGCAGTTGGAAAGTTCAAACTTAGCATGATTTATGACACATATCTCAGCTAGATATTTGCAAAATTTTAATATCACAGCATTATTATTTTTTGAGTTACCAGCAAAGATCTTTGTCAGAAACGTATTTTTTCAAAATTCAACAAAATCGGAAGCATGTTCGTTTGATGTAATTGTAACCCTCGTTCAACCCGTGTGAACTTGAAATTGACAGACCCAAACTTAGGTTGTTGTATACCATAGTATAGGGTTGGGTTTCTTCTTCCCATTGATACCAAAATCATGAAAATTCGACAAGCTGTTATGTAATTATGACGTCATAAATTACTACAGGATTGAACATTATGTCGAAAGTTCATTTTGGGCAAAAATGGCCACTGAATCAAACTTTTGCCATTTCTGTTATTTCTAAATATCGATCAGACTTTTGCTACTAAATAAAGAAAATTATAATTTAAACATGTCCTGTAAGTTTAAGATTATTTTTATCAAAATTAACACAAGTTTGGAGTTTAAACAGTTTAAGAATTTATGTTAACTATGAAATTTGATTGTGCTTTATGCGTATTCATCAACTTTCGCGCTACAACTTGATTGACAGTATATAAACAGCTCATTATGGAATGTACGGAATGCAGGTATCCCTAATTAGCAAAATAGATATACCGAAAGAGAGTTCAATTATTATTCATTGATTTTTTTTCCCAAAATTTGGTTTAATATAAAGTCTGATCATGATCATTTAGAAAAAAAAATGTACATTTAAATATAACAAAACGTGTATACTTATTGATTTTTTGAATTTTGAAAAAAATGCGTTTCTGACGTAGGTATCTACCTAATAATAACTAATAATGCTGTAATATCATGGTATGTTATTTGTTTGTTGTAAAGCGCTGTGGTCGCGTCTTGCCGTGTAATAGCGCTATATAAAAGCCGGTTATTATTATTATTATTATACGCGATGGTGATAAAAGACACAAAAGAAGGTTGAAACTACTGCATTAACAATATAATATATACTAACCTCGTTTGGAGGCCTTTCGCCCAGATACCATCTGGCGTCTTCAGCAGTGATATATATATATTAGCTTATATTGTGATGTCTAATCGTCTCTGGAAACACTGATGGTTACGTAATTATTTATCAATGTTTTGATGTCGCTCGGTTGTAATACATTTTGTGTAAAAAAAACCCACTTTGTGGCGGCCATTTTGGATGTAATTTTGACATGTTAAATTTGGAACATACAGATGGTATAATTGTTGATAAATAATATAGCTGTATTATTACACGCTATTTTCATGGCCTATTTGTGATATTCGGCATTTTAATAGGTTGTTTTAAAATTTTAAGTTCTCGCTATGGTATTTTTGCGATTGCTTATTAGGAATGTTTCCTTTTAACTAACTTAAGCTATCAATTTTTTTCTTCCGCCAAATGTATTTGTTGTGTTACGAGAAGCTATTACGTAATGATAAATTTGAATACTAAAATACTAAACACGGTAGTCTGGCCACTTTACGGTACATAGAGTATTTTGGTACCCATGAAAAGATCTTATTCAAAAGTTATAACTTATTTTACGATAAAGCTTTCAAGATTACCGTTGGCGGCCATTTTGGATTTATGCAAATTTTACACGGTTCCATCAACTAGATTTTTGATATGGTCTTATAAATATGCTTGTCTGATATCATTCTGTAAATATTGTTTCTTTTGCAATTTTATCCACCATTTGCCATAATTTCCATTTAAATGATTAGACTATAATATCGTTGTTCATGTTCGAAAACAAATCAAGATCATAATCGTTGCCAACTTGCCATCATTACCATCGTCACTATCAATTAATTAAACTCCGGTCGCGATAACAACTTTAACAAATCAACAATAACAGGTTTGAAAATAACTCTCAGTGGTGAAGAGACGCTTAATAAACACTCGGGAAAGGGCTACTTTTACAACAACCACAAAAACAAGTTATTAGACGGGGCATTTTTTTTTCTTTTCTCAGTATTGGAAAAGAATTTCCTTACTCAAATCAAAATGTTTAAGTCATATAAGAAGTCTATAACAATTATTTGCAACTAATTTATAGGGGATAGTTAACCAGTCAAACCATCAGACCCGAACTTTCGTTATACTGTTCGTGTACTCCACCACAACCGAACCGACGTTTTGAAATACAGAGCTTTAACTAATTTATAATGATATTGTTATGTTGATAAAACAATTAATGCGGTTTTATAATCATTTTTGTTCAATTTGAAAGAATATTACCAGATTTCTGAGATGACATATTTATTCCATTTATACTTTATCAAATTGTTTCCCCTTTTTCTTTGTGGGATTGGCGGGCCGCAAAAAAGGGCCGAAGGCTACCCACCACTAAATTGTACTACATGGTTTGAGCTGAAGTAGTGAAATAAGAGGCACTGGCTATGTGACTATCATCCTGATATGGCAAGCTACAGATAAACTCAGTTTTTCTACGAAAACCCCAGTTTATCAAGTAAAAAACTGAGTTTTCTGAAAAACTTAGTTTTTCTCATATAGTTTGAGGTTTTCCGCGGATAAACTAAGATTTTCAGATAAACTTAGTTTTTCAGATGAAAAACTTAGTTTTTCGGAGATAAATAAACTGAGTTTTTCTTAGATAAACTTTGTTTTTCTTAGATAAACTAAGTTAATCAGAGAAATTGAGTTTATCAGAACACCTTAGATTATCTTAAAAACTTACTTTTTCAGAAAAACAAAGGTTTTCAGGTGAAAAACTGAGATTTTCTGTGATAAACTAAGTTTTTCAGATAAACTCAGTTTATCTATATATTTTGAGCAATTGGTGAGACAAGTCAGAAAAACTTGATTTATCAGTATCTACTAAACCCGTTGACTTCTCGATTTGTTTAACACAATGTGATAAACTAAGTTTTTTTCAGATAAACTGAGGTCTTCTTCATAAACTTAGTTTTTCTCAGATAAACTGAGTTTTCTCAGATAAACTTAGTTTTTCTCAGATAAACTTGATTTTTCTCAGATAAACCTTGTCGTCTTAGATAAAATGGGTTTATCAGATCAACTAGGTTTATCAGATCAACTCAGTTTATCAGAAATACAAAGTTTTGCACATAAACTAACTCGGTTTTTCTCAGATTAACTCAGTTTTCTCTTCAAAAACTAAGTTTATTCAAAAAAAAACCCGAGTTTTCACCAGAAACCGAGTGATAAACTTAGTTTTTCTATATTTTGAGCATTTGGCTTGCCATATTCTGAGGCCGCATGCCGAGGGATTATAATCTCATACAGCAAGTACCGAGGGATAGATAGATTGCATTATATACCGCATTAAATTTAACAGAATTGATTGGGTAAACCTGGTCACATGATTTTTAATAGCTATAACCTTATTGAGGAAAGCCCTAATTAGGGCCTAAACATTTCTAACTTTATCATGATGAGTACAAACGTGAACTTGAATAAATGAGACCACCCCCTGATCATTTTTAAACACGGCATATTTTAACGAAGGAGAACTATTTCTAAATTGATCATTTTGAATATAAACTTCAACTTAAAACAGTAAGACACCCCGATCAGATTTACCACTGCATCTTTTAACAAAACATTCACATTCATTGAAAACATTGTATAAGCAATGCGTTATATAAAACAAATATATAAATCTAAAAATTTCCTTCAATTTCAATATAAATGCAGGCTTCACCGTGTTGACAAAGCAGTCCCAGATTTTTTTTCAAAGTAGTCCCGTTCTTTCCTTCCTTTAAAGGAGACGTATTCTAAAAGAGAAATAAAGATACGCCAACCATTCTTGTTAAACCTGTTACTTCTTTTTAATTCAAGGGGAAAACCCGTCTCATGTTATGACACACTTTCATGAATGAACAATGATTCCTAAATGATGTTTTGGTATTACGTCATGCTAACTGCGGTGAAACCTCACGTTCTTATCTCAGTTTTGATGTCAAAGCGATTTACGCACACACTTGATCTCATTTTCAAACAAAACAAATCAAAAAGTGAATGCCGAAACGGGGAAATAACAGACGAAAAACTACATAACAATGATCTTGACGAAATTGGTAATGATACTGATGTATAATCGGAGTGATGGTAATGAACCATCAATGATTTCAAGTCGCCCTGCTCTGATATCAAAAATGTATAGAAACTTTTTATACGTTTGCGCTATGAGAAGTGCCATACATTTGTGGACAAAGGTAAAAGAAGATAATTTATGCTATATATACTCTATTAATATTAATACGCAGTGATTTGGTCTTAATCAATCCTAATCTTAGAAAAAGATAAAGTTTTTAAAATCTATGATCCTAATCAATCATTGTCAGTCTCTTACACAATATAAAACCACTATTTCACAATGTTGCAGAATACAGGGGATATGCTATGGATCTCGTAGCAGAGTCTGATTGCTTGTTGCATACTTCAAGGTTTAAAGAGTATGAAGTTAGTGCAAAATCATGAAAACAAGATTAGACTATGACAAACACAACTTCCGAGTAAAACGCGTTTGAAATTCAAGATGAATTCAATGTGAATTAACGAAGTCTATATTGTTGGATTATTGAAATTACAAGTACGGGCCAAAACATAGTCGGCCTTCAAACAAAATTTTCGCTACCAAACATTTGGTCGTGATGTCAAAATGACGGTTGACTTCAAATAAAATAACTTCAACACCGAGTTGAGACCAGATAAATGTGTTGAATTGCCATTGCATCAAATGTTTGTTAACGGTTTATACTTTAAATTCGATCACAAATATTTGGTTACGTTACGACCAAATGTTTGGTAGCGAACATTTTGTTTGAAGGCCGACTATGGTTTGACCCTACCAATTCAAAAGCCAATAACTGGCATTTTAGATGCCATATTTCAACCAAATTTAGCAGACAAGCTCTACATACAATAATCTTTCAAATATCCAAAAAAGACGACGTTCACTTATTCAAGTTTTATTAAGATTACGTACATGTAAAATTAATCTAAATTTTAATAACTTGAAGTGACCTTTCCGAAATTCGCGTGGAGTATTTTGTTTTTATGTCGATTTTGCGCAAAGTTGAAATCCTTAATAAGAACACTTAGAGGTTACAGAAAAAGAAAATATAAGTAGCTTCATATACATTAGTTATAACAAAACTAAGTGGAATGTAAAAATTTAATAAAGCACAAATAGTCAACAATAATCAAAAACAACTCTCAAATATAGCGCCTTTTTGATGACCTCGAAAAAAAAACCCCGATCTATCTGAACTGCCCGATAGGTTTGTCTCGACGTCGCGTCATACTTTGTATTATCTGGTGTTTTGATATTGTGCATTGTTCAGTTAAAAAGTACAAAGTGACGTAGGTAAGTGTACAGCGATTTTAGAGATCCACGGACAATAAACAATACCGTATATATTAATACTTTTACTGGGTGTGTATTCCATGATCTTATGAAACTCTTCATACACTAACATGCGTCATCTCAGTCAGCCAGTGCAAAGAGATTGTTTTTCGAGGTCGTCAAATACAGGTTTGTGAGGCGGTATATTTGAAAGCATTTATGAGGATCATTTGCTATTTGTGCATAATTGGAATTTTATGTTGTTGTTTTTCACTCAGTTTTGTTATAACAAGTTTATAAAAACTACTTGACTTTTTCTTTTCATGTAACCTTTAAATGTAACTAAATTAAACCCCTTTTTCTAGCGTTGACACCTTGTATTTGTGGTGCTTCTTCAGCGTTGTGCCCGGAAAACATTTCAGGTGAATACGTGCTAGTTAAGTTCAGCCACTTCGACCATTTTCAACATAAAAAGTCAACTCTTAGAAACCTCTAGCTGGCAAAATAAAAACATCATATCATTGAATTAGGTATTCAAACATGCTACAGAGTTATTCATCGCTAATCAACAACGATGCATCCATGCGTCTGCGTATTTTTTATCGCGCGAGGGTGGCTTTAGCCACCCGAGTGTGATAAAAATATGCCGACGCATCGGATGCAGAGTTGTTGAT